>PVIU01003418.1:89935-145875 GCA_004026605.1 Ondatra zibethicus | reverse complement strand
CTGCATGTATTAACTTTTTGAGAACCGAGTCTTTTTGAATGCACTCCTTCCTAGGCCAGGAGGGATGGGGGTGGGCCTTGGACTTCCAACAGGGCAGGGCACGATGCCCTCTTTCAAGGAAGAAGGGGGAGGGAGGAGGGGTGGGGGGTAGTGGGAGGGGACCGGGAGAAGGGGAAGAAAGGAAAAAATAATTTTTTTTATCTTTAATTATGTTCTTGAATGGAAAAAATAAAACAAAACAATGTATGGAAAAAAATGTATTTGGCTGAATACATAGGCAGCATGTGTTTTCCAATTCATTTGACCTTTAAGAACAATACCAGCCTCCCAGTTTGGCCACTTGCATTAAATAACCAGCTATAAAGGGCACACATTTGCTACAACTGCCAAGAATTAGTAAGAAAGGATAATGCAGAGTTCTGAGGCTGTGAAATATTATTGTGTATGAAAGGCGGTCCGTGACATCACATTCATGTTGTATCAGTCCTGTTTGGTTCATGTGACCAGGAGTGTGAAGGTAAATACAGACAATTTCTTTAGGGTGCTTGATATGATGCTGAGCAGTTTAGAACCTCACAGACACTATTCTGTACCGAGCAGGCCACGTCATTGCACTTAGTAATTGGCCGCCCCTGCTCTTTGTCCATCTTATTTGGAGAAGTTTGGAGAATGTGTATGAATCAAATTACTATGTGAATCTGCAAAGTAAATCGCTCCTTTAAACTTCTCTTCACTTAGTAAAATTTAACTTAAAACAGGCAAGTAAAAGCAAAACTGCTTAAGTAAGAACATGTCTTCAAAGGTAAACTAGAGTTAGCCGTTAGTACTGAATGTACTTGCTAATCACCAATAAAAATACTCTTGCATAGAAAAGCTATAATCGGTGGTCAGTATTTTAATTTCTATCCAGCTATTTCATATTAGTGAAACATTATGTATGTTTTTCTAGCTGAATGATTAAAAAGCCTGTATTTAAGCAATGATCATTACAGTAATTAAAACACATAGTTCATTGGGTTTATTTTAAGTAAGTGACAGCTTTTTTTTTTTTTTTAACCAAACTAAAGTAAAACAAGGCAATTAGGAAGCCATCTGGGCAACATTATGTCAGAGAGTGGGAATAAAAGTTTGAACCCTTAACACTGCCCTGGCTTTGGGTGGTTCTCAGAAAGAGTTACTGTAGGAACCTGGTCTCCATCCCTTGAAAAAGTGAGGGTTCATTAACCCTGAATGAGTTTATAATTACTGGTACAGACTGAAGCAAACATCAATGCAGATGCTCTACCATAGATATTTTGTTTTAATAGATATACAAGAAGGTCCTTTAATTGACATTTTTAAGTTCCTTCAGGTAGTTTTAATATGTATTTAGAATTCAAGGTACTGAGTAGATGTGTTTATTATATTGTCATTTTTCTTATGCAATAAGTAAAAAAATTATTTTGCAATTCATTTGATCTAAAAATTACATCCAATAGTTAATTTACATGTTGTATGTGAGCTGTTAGAATGTATCGATAAAATAACATAAAATGTTTTCTTGATATCTATTGTTGACCTATTAAATTCTAAAAATGGATGTTATCTCTTTTAGATTTTTCACTTATGAACCATATCCTGAACTCCATAAAACCAGAGACATACAATAGAAATTTTACCAATAAGAAATTCCTATATTATATTATATAATTAAAAGTTAGCAGTAAAATCTGAAATTAGAGATAAAGGGCATGGTAGAAAGGCGGGGCAGCTTTTTGGATGGGTTTGCTAGGGTCAGAAGAACATGGGAGGTTGACATGATGGGCTTGCAAATGAACAGATGGATTCGTGGGGCAGATCTGTGATTGTTAGTATTTCCCAAAGCTGCACAGTAAGACGCTTCTGAGGGTTAAGTCTGAGAGAACTATGCTCTGAAGACATAAGGACATGGACTTGGAAGGCATCTCTTGAGAAGAACTAGTAAATGTGAGAAAAAGTGGTAGAGAGGGACCTCTTCCAATGATGTACATTTCTGTGAAGATTGGTGGAGCATTGATGGGCCAGAACAAGAGGCAGGTGCTGGCATCCCTGAAGTGAATGAGTGAAAGAGTGTGTCACTAGACAAAGAAGAGGTGGGCAAAGTAATGAGAACTTTGACCCATTCAATAGTGTTTTTTTTAATCAATATCAAAAGAGAGAGATTGCAGGAAGACATTAGCTTAACATTAGAAATACAAAATCTACAAACTTAAATGTATAGAAAACCTAGCTAAGAACCTCAGTTAATGAAATTAACTGAGTTAATGAAGGCAAAATAATTTCATTTCTCTATACACTGACACAGATTGCTCTGTATAAGAAGAGTGAAGATAAAATGCTTAACAGTAGATTTTAGAGAGATTTTAATTAGAGAAAAATGTCCTATTTGTATGTAGATGGCAGGGAAAATTAATATTTATCATTACTCTGGAGTGATGTTGGCTACACAGTTTTGATGACAGTGTGTTTTACACTGAGGAAAGGATAACGAAAATGTGATGAGGGCTCTGAATACAAAAAACATCTTGCATGAATATAGCGCTCAGAAAGTAGAGGCAAGAAGATCTCTGAGTTTGAGGCCAACCTGGTCTACAGAGCAAGTTCGAGGACAGTGAGAGCTGTACGGAGAGAAACCCTGACTCCAAAACCAAAACAAAAAAAGAAAGAAAGAAAAGAAAAGAAATCAATTCTTGTCTCATATAACACATCTTGACCAAAGTTTTCTTCCTTCCACCCCTTCCAGTAATCCTGTATCTATGTCTTACTCCTAGTGTCCGACATCCCCTCTGACTCCTGCAATCTTTCCTTCTCCTCTCCCATGGGATTCCCTAAGCTCTGAAGGGAGGGATCTACTGGAGACCTCCAATTTAATCTCTTTCTCTGACTGTAGGTCTCGGCCCCCATTTCCTTCTAATGCCAGCAGAAGCCTCTCTGATGACAACTGGACAAGGCGCAATGTGTAAGTATAGTAGAATATCAGGAATTTCATTATGAATAATTCCACTGATTTATTTAATTTAATTTTAGTTTTTAGTCAGTAGTGTTTGGTTCTATCTTAGGTCCCTTTGCTATCTAGTCTCCTTTTCGTGGTCACCCAGACAATATGGGGCATGGGCTCAAGTTAAACCAGATATTGGTTGGCATCTAGGTTGTTTCCAGGCTCTGGCTATTATACATAATGCTGCTATGAACGTAGTTGAGCACATGTCCTTGTGGTATGATTGAGCATCCTTTGGGTATTTGCCCAAGAGTGGTAGTGCTGGGTGTTGTGGTAGGTTGATTCCCAATTTTCTGAGAAACTATCATACTGATTTCCAAAGTGGCTGTACATGTTTGCACTCCCACCAGCAATGGAGAATTATTCCCCTTACTTTGCATCCTCCCCACCATAAGCCGTCATTGGTGTTTTTGATCTTAGACATTCTGACTGGTGTAACAAAAATGGTACAATTAAAATCTCATTTTAATTTGTATTCCCAGGAATCCATAGGATGACCCCAGTTAAGACCCTAAGCAATAGTGGAGAGGGTGTCTGACCTGTCCTTCCCCTGTATTCAGATTGATAACTAACTTAATTGTCACCATAGACCCTCCATCCCACAACTGATGGAAACAGATGCAGAGATCCACAGCAAAGCACTAAACTAAACTCCCAAAGTCTAGTTGAAAAGAGAGAGTAGCGACAATATGAGTAAAGTCATCAAGACTATGATAGGGATACCCACTGAAACAGCTGACCTGAGCTAATGCGAACTCATTGACTCTGAACTAACATGATGGGAACAAGGATGGAACCAAACTAAGCTCTCTGAATCTGGGTAGCAGTTGTATGACCAGAGCAGTCTGTGGGGCCACTACCCGTGAGACCAGGATTTATTCCTACTGCTTAAACTTGCTTTTTGGAGCCTATTCTCTTAGGAGAGATACCTTGCTCAGCCTAGATATAGTGGGGCCTTGTTCCTGCCTCAGAGTGGTGTGTCAGACTTTGTTGATTCCCCATGGAGCCTTACTCTCTTTGAGGAGTGGATGCTGGAGAGGGGAGTGAAGAAAGTAAGAGGAGGGGAGGGAGTTTAAACTGGGATTGATGTGTAAGATGAGAAAAATTGGTTCAATGTGAGAACTTTACTGGGAAATCACACTTATATTAGGTCAAAAAATGAACTGCTAAACTAGACACTGTAGAAAATAGCAATCAAATTAGAATAGTAATACATAGCTTAAAGTTAGGTCAAAGTTATACCCTGAGTCACAACTGTAGCTTTTCATTTTATTTTTAAATGAAAATATGTAAATAAATGATATAAATCTTTAATTTAGGATGTAAACTGGAGGTGGAGACAAAAGAAGTAAAATTTCATATTGTCATTATTAATTTATATAATTATATGCTAATAAAATATGCTTTTCACACTAAAATGTTAATAAAGGCCTGTAATTCCAGCACTCAGAAGACTGAGGTAGAGGATTATGAATTTGAGGCATCTTTGAACTTTATATGGAAGGCCTTTGTCAGAAGAATGAAAATAATAACAAATATTCTTAAAGTAAGAAAACTTGTCCTGGTGTGAAAGAAAATGGCTCCCATAGGTCCATAGGGAGTGACATTATTAGGTGCACCTTGTTGAAGTAGATATGGCCTTGTTGGAGGAAGTAGTCATTGAAGTCAGTCTTTGAAGTCTCAGAGGGTTAAGCAACACAAAGTGTGACAGTCATTTCCTGCTTTCTGTGGATCCAGATATAGAATTCAGTTACCTCTCCAGTACCTGCATGCCACCATGCTTCCCACCATGATGATAATGGACTAAACTTCTGAAACTGTAAGCTGGCCCAAATTAAATGTTTAGCTTTATAAGAGTTGCTGTGGTTATCATGGCTCTTTGCTAAAATAAAACCCTAACTAAGAAGTTAGTACCATGAGTGGGGTATTGCTGTGATAGTTCTCACTGTGATTTTCTTTGAAGGAATGTAGTCTTTGGTAGTTTGGATCAGAAAAGCAGTTGGATACTTTAAGAGGGCCTTAATGGGCCACACTAGTAGTATCATGGAAGACAGTTGTATTAAATGTGATTTGAACTGTAAGGGTCTGTCTCAAGGTGTTTCAGAGGTGAAGAATTTTAGTACATTGCATAAAGATCATTTTTATGATGTTAGTGAGGAAGGTGGCTGCTTTTTGCCCTTCCTTGCCTGAAGAGTCTGCCTGAGGTTAAAGTGTATGCTGACTAGTGTTAACTATATTGAAGATTTATAATGAAAAGAATCAAGCTGAGCAAGTAAAAACACAATTTTAGGAGGAAAGGGGCATCAGGAAGTAGAATGGAGGTAAATCCTGGGTTTAAGGAGATAAGCAGATTAAGAAATGGAATAAAGAAAGTGGTGACAGCAGAGAAAGACCCCACCCAGCCTAGTTTCCAATTTGTGGGAAGGAATTAAAAGCTGAGTTGGGTGTGGTGGTTCATACTTTTAAGCCCAGCACTCCAGAGGCAAAGGCACCTGTCTGAATGTCTGAATTTGAGGACAGCCTGGCCCACAGATTTTTGAGTTTCAGGACAGCTAAGTGTAGGCAGTGAAGGAAACTATCAAGAACACAAAGTTGATGAAGATATACTCGAACAAGGGGCACCATGTTATAGTCCTAGTAAGCAGTATAACTTTGCAGTGTCAGGCTCATGGTTCTGGCTTTAGAGTCAAAGATAGAAGGAAGGGATTATGGAATCTCCTTCCAAAGCTAAGGAAAGCTGCTAATTAATGTCAGGCATCCATGAGAACTATTCCTAAATGGAGGCCTGGAGAAGCCATTGTGTGTAGTCATGAAGCTGAAGACTGAATTGCCTTGGGGACCCCAAAATGTAGGACATAACAGAGCCATGGATAAATACTAAAGAGAGCTGCTAACAAAGAATGGAACCAGCCCAAGAGAAAGAAGGGTTTGCAGTCAACAAAGATAGAAAAAGTTGGAGCTCTGAAGAGCATTTTGACATCAGACATGGAGATAAAAATTTTGGAGTTTGCCCAGGTGATTTTCAGTCTTGCTTTGGTCCATTATTTACTCACTATCCTCCCTTTCCTACATCTTGGAATGGTAATGCCCATCCTGGGCCATTATATATTGGAACATGTAATCTGCTTTTGCATCTTGGTTTTACAGAAGATTATGGTTAAGAAATTGCATGAATTTCAGAAGAAAATTTGGACTTATAAACAAGTTAGAGATTGTTAAAGATTATGGAATCTTTTAAAGTTGGACTCGATGCATTTCTGCATTATGAGATGGCTACAAATATATGGGGGCAGGGAATATAATGTAGTGGTACTGTTGGGAGTTGTAGTGTGGCCTTGTTGGAGTAGGTGTGGCCTTGTTGGAAAAAGTGGTTACTGGGGTCGGGCTTTGAGTATCAGATACTCAATCACACCCAATGTGACAGTCACTTCCTGTTGTCTGTGGATCCAGATGTAGAACTGTCAGCTTCTTCTCCAGCACCATGTTGGACAGCATGCTGCCTTGCTTCTCACCATGGTGATAATGGACCAAACCTCTGAAACCATATGGAAGCCTCGATGAAATGTTTTCCTTTATAAGAGCTACTGCAGTCAAGGTATCTCTTCACAACTATAAAAACCAAACTAAGTCATTCATTAATAGAGATTTAAAAAATAGCCAATGAACAGAAAAGACTGAATTCAATGAACCTGGATTTTTAAAATTATAAAACACTTTTATAAATTTGCAAAATTGTGAAGACAAAGATAAAACTCT
This sequence comes from Ondatra zibethicus, assembly GCA_004026605.1. Classification (NCBI taxonomy): domain Eukaryota; kingdom Metazoa; phylum Chordata; class Mammalia; order Rodentia; family Cricetidae; genus Ondatra; species Ondatra zibethicus. The sequence goes on along the minus strand of PVIU01003418.1, from coordinate 139,103 downwards.
GATAAGACATGATATACAGAGAAATAAGATCTAAGTAGAAATGATTAGAAATATAATATTTTTAAATCTTAGTAAATACAAGTAGGTCCTGAATCTACACACTGCTAAAAGGTTTTATAAATTATCAAGTTAAACTGGAAAAATCTGCTACACCAATTCAAAAACAAATTGCCTCAAAACTTGAATTCATTGGGTACACTGGCATGGAAGCAAAGGAGATGATTCAACACTCTTCTTTCTTTCCTTCATTGCAAATTGTCCAAGCTCATTCCCAGCCCTGTAGCAGACCACCTGCAGAGCCCTGTCCTCCCTATCTGACCTACTCTCTGAAGAATGATCATATCCTCATGACCATCCCATCTTTCCTCCTGTTATGGCAAAAATAAGATGCTGCATATTCCTGAGGGGTGCAGCATCAGAAACAGTGCAAGTCCCTGAGTCAGGCAGGGAGCCCCTGAGTGGCCCATAGGCCATGAGGGGCAGCGAGTTCTAGGCATGGAGGCTCATGGCACGTGAGAGACTGAGAGGGGGTAGGCATACCATGCAGAGGAAGTGGGTATTTATTTAGTGTGGTATGGAGGGGTAAGGGAATAGGGAAGAAGGGGAGATTGGGAGCAGAGAGAGAGAAACGAAAAGAGGTGGGAGGGGAGAAGTGGGGAGAAGGGAGAGAAGCAGAAGCTGTTTCTTCTTCTTCTTCTTCTTCTTCTTCTTCTTCTTCTTCTTCTTCTTCTTCTTCTTCTTCTTCTTCTTCTTCTTCTTCTTCTTCTTCTTCTTCTTCTTCTTTGAGACTGAAAGAAAAGACTCAGGCTGCAGGTAGGAAGTTCTGCCTGCCTTAGCAGTGGACAGGGAAGGAAGTGGGTGGGGATTGTTTCTTAAAGGGACAGGACAGACCATTACATTTCCATCTCTTTTTTATAATAAAAAGGTGGGAGGTTAGTCACAACAGGTTAAAGGAATTGGGGTAGCAGATTCTCAAGATTGCTTCCTGCTTATTTGTGGGCATCATCTTGGTGGGGGGAACCTGAGAAAGCTGGGTGCTGGTCACATCCTCATATAGCTGGTCTCTTTGCTTCTGTCTGGGGTTTGTGGTATGGGAATGCCTGGTGTCTCTTACACCTGTTTAAGGTCTTGGGAGAGCAGAGGACAAAATTAAGTTTAGGAAAAAAAAATTAGGACCAGAGAATTGAGAGGGATGTAGCTGACCTGTTTAAGGTGGATCCTTCAATTCGGCTCCCTGGAACTCACAAGAATTCTTTGGGTTTAGGAAAACATAAGTTTCAGATAATAACATATTTATATCAGAATGACTGTGACAGATATTTTTGCATAATGAAAAGTATCTTTAAGACTATGAAAGGCAGCATGAGAGAGATTTGATAACTTGTACTTGTTGAAATTTGATTTGTGAGGCTGTCCTTTTAAACAACAAAACCTCTCAGCTGTCAAACTGCATCAGGGATCTTTGAAAAGAAAAAAAATTTACTTCAGTTATTAATTAAAAAATGACAGAGAACTTACTTGTTTGGTACCTAGAGCTATCCTCAGAGTCCTCCATGGTCATTGATGGTCGTATTTGGTTTTTATGCAAGGCCTGTCAGGATCCAGAAGGTCCTGTAGGCTAAGAAATCTATAGGAAGATAAGCCTACCTTGACCGAAGCAGCTAGGCTGTCGATTCCAGTGTTTCTTTACACTGTCTGGAGATCTTCAGTTTAGATGAAAGGCAGCTTTTCCCAGTAGTCAGCGCTTGGCAGTTGAAACAAATTGCAGATGGATGTTGTTCTGTACCCATTTGTCTTCTGTCTTCTTTAGGGAAATAGAGTCCTAGGAACCAACCTGGCTCTTTTTGTTATGAAAAGTTTTTTAATAATTAAATATTCAAATGCCATATTCCCCAGATCTCTGAGCAGTTGAAGGCTGTTTATCAGGTTACAGTATAGAATCTGCCTAGAGAGTTGGGTCCGAGCTTGACTGTACTGGCTTTCGACTTAACAGGTAAGATTTACACTCTTAAAAAAGACAGAAAGAAGAAAAAACTGCCTGCAATAGAAGGTTAACAGCAGAACTGACAATAGTAGAGAACATCTTAATATATTTACAATCAGGGTTGGATTACATACAAAGTATTTATTGTAACAGACTTAAAAGTACATACCAATTTAAAACATAAGACTTATTGATTTGGAGTCTGGAATGAGACACAATGAACAGACAATTACAACATTTAGCAGTAAACATAGGTACGTTTAAGTTACATGTATGAACACACACACAGTGTGATCAGGAATTGGGTGAAGTGGATGCTCTTGTTGGGCCCTACCAAAGGCATGCCACTGCACAAAACACACATGTAACAGAATCAACAAGATGCCTTTAAAGACAAAAACATAAGTAAACTGGGGGACCAGACAGGATATACTTCAGTTAAGATGGTGGGACTTGGTCACCTGACCTGGCTCTCAGTTAAAATGGCAGTAAGGTCACCTGACCTCAGTCAAAATGGCAGTGACCACATGTTGTATGGAAGAGAGACCTAGAGGTGTGATCTGCCCTGTTGGTGAGCCACCATGCAACAAGCCGCGGTGGGGAGCAAAAGCCTGGAATTGAAAACAGCTGCCTCATGGATCTGACCAATCTTGTTGACAGCAGTGGCAGGGACAGTTTGAGGAAAGTGGAGCCAGTGGAACACTGGCAGAACATAGTTTGAGGGTTTATACCATAGCTGAAAACATGAAAACCCACGAAAAACACCACAGGGCCTAGAGAAGAGCATCCTCTCTCTACAGGCACAGTGTTAAAACCTGACTGGTTCTGGTCTGGGTGACTTGGAAGCCAGAGAAGCTTACAAGCTGCTCTGAGTGATCTCTCATGGCAGGGACCACTTACAAGTGATAGAAAAGAAAAGAAAAGGAGAAAAATATTCCAAAGGACCCTGGGCCTCCAGTCAAATGCACTGCACTGCATGTGCAGTGCTAGTGCGGGAGGACTGACCACAGGTTGCCCAGTCATGTTTTAGCTAAGGAAAGCAGCAAAGGGCTCAAACATATCCGTGAAGGCTGTGGTTGGGGGCTGGAAGGGGAAAACTCACTGCCAAAGCTGCTGGTGTGTGTAGAGGTCAGTGTTTAGGCAGATGAAACACATGGTTGTTATGGAAAAAATATCTGGTTATGGATCCTGACCCTGGGAGAGGGGTGGGAAAGCCTTCTGTGTCTCAGGCACCAATGTTATTGTAAAAATAAGATTCTGTGGATTCCTGAGGGGTGTAGCCAGAGAAACATTGTAGATCCCTGATCCAGGCAGGAAGCTTCCCAATGGCCTGGAGGCCATGAGGGCCAGCGGGTCCTGGGCAAGGAGCTGCATGGTGGGTGAGAGATTGAGATGCATAGGCACGCCATGCAGAGGAAGTTGGTATTTACTTAGTGGGTTATGGAGGGGTAAGGGAAAAGGGGAGAAGGGGAGAGGGGAGATGGGGGAATAGCATAGAGAGAGGCAAAGAGAGAGAGAAAGAGAGAGGGAGAGAGAGAGAGAGAGAGAGAGAGAGAGAGAGGAGGAGGAAGGGGAGAAGTGGGGAGAAGGGAGGGATGAAAAGAAAAGGCTCAGGCTGCAAGCAGGAAGGAAGATCTTCCTGCCTCAGTGGTGAACAGGGAAGGGAGTAGGCGGGGCTTGTCTCTTAAAAGGACAGTACAGACCATTACACCTTATAGTTGTAAACCCTCTCAGCCCCACCATTCTAACCTAAACCCAATCCTTTGAGTCAGCCCCGTAATATCTAGAAACACATTATACCCAACCCCACTAGACTTATTTGGTTGATATTTAGAAACATTTCTTCACTGGCAACCCACACCCACAACACTCTCCTAAGATCCAGAGAGGGCAAACAGAAATCAATGATGGAATACCCAGCCAACACAGACAAGACAAGATCTTGATACCTAGATTTGCAATGATCTCCAAATATCCTAGACACCAGCGTAAAAAACACAACCAATAACAACAAGGACAATGTGTCTCTATCAGAACCCAGAAGTGCCAATGAAAGTATGCCCTGAGAAATGCAACATAGCTGAAGCACAAGGAAGGACTATAAATAGCTATTATGAACATGTTTAAGGACCTTTAATAGGGTGTAAATAAATTGACTAATGAAGTCTATGAAAACACAAACAGTGGACTAGAAATTTAAAAAAAAATGTCAGCTCAATACTTTAAAATAGACATAGAATCAATTAAGAAAACCCAAACTTAGGTAAAACCAAAAGGCAAAACTTTAGAAAGTCAAACAAAAAATTCTGAGGTAAGCCCTTTCAACAGAATACAAGAGATGGAAGAGAAAACTTCAATCATTGAAGACAAAATAGAAGACATAGATATACCCTGGTCAAAGAAAATATTAAATAAAATAAAATATACACATGAAACATACACCAAATCTGGGACACTATGAAGAAACCAAATCCATGAATAATAGAACTAGGGGGGAAATCATGTCAAAGGCACAGAAAATATTTTCAAAAATATAGATGAAAAGATCCCTAACGTACATAAAATGTCTATAAAGGTACAAGAACCACATAGAGTACCAACTAGAATGAACCAGAAGATATGATTTTCCACAATGCACAATAACCAAAACACTAAATGTACAGAAGGAAAATAGAGGATCATGTAAAGGCAGACCCATTTTTAATAATGCCTGAGTTTTCAATGAAGACCCCAAAAGCCAGAATTTATTGTACAGATGTTCTACAAACTCTAAGAGACCACAGATGATAGCCAAAACTAGTGTACCAATCAAAAACTTTTATTTATAATTGAGATATAAGGAAAACATTGTGTGATAAAACCAAAATAAAGTATTTATCCAGAAATCTAGTTCTACAGAAGGCACTAGAAGGAAAACTTCAATCAGAAGAGATTAATCTCACCCGAGTGTGCAAGAAATAAATAATTTCAGACCAGCAAATAAAAAGGAAGGAAAAGAAGTCCCACACACCACCACCACCAACAACAAAACAGGAATAAACAAACACTGCACATAGATAACTCTCAGCATCAGTGGTCTCAATTTTCCTACAAAAACATGAACTAAATATTGGATTTGAAAACAGAATCTGTCTTTCTGTTACACTCAAGAAACATATCTTAATGTCAAGTATAGACATCATCTCAGAGTAAAAGAATGGAATAAGATATTGCAAGTAAATTGGTCCAAAAAGCAAGCCAGTGTAACCATTTTAACAACTGACAAAATAGACTTCAAACCAAAACTAATCAGAACTAATCAGAAGAGATCAGGAAGAATACTTAAATACTTAATCAAGGAAAAAGTCCACTAAGAAGACATTTTGATTCTAAACATCTCTGCAATAAATACAAAAACACACAGGTTCATAAAAGAAAGTCATTGCATTTTAATTCACACACTGACCCTCACCCAATGATAATAGGTGATTTCAATATTACAGTTTCACCAATAGACAAACCACCTACACAAAAGTTGAATAGGAAAATGCTGGACCTAAACTACATTGTAAATCAAACGGACATATCACACTAATAAAATATTTCACCAATACAAAAGAGTAGATCTTCTTCTCAGCACATTATAGAACTTCCTTCAAAATTGACTACATAGTTTGATACAAAGCAAATCTTAACAGATGCAAGAAACTTGCAATACTACCCCAAAGGAGGCTATTACACCACTGTGGACTAAAGGTAGATAATAAATACAACAGAAACAAACAAACAAAATTGAAAATTTATGGGAACTGAGCAACTCATTACTAAATAAAAAGTGAATTCAGGCAGAAATTAATGTAAAAATGAGAATATTTTATAATGGAAAAAAATGATAATACAGTATATGGAATCTCTAGATCAAAAAAATTATATAAACCCTAAAAGGAGCAAACAGTAAGAAACAATCAAATTCTAGGCTAAAATCAATAAAACGTAACAAACAAAACAAACAGTAAATGAATCAATACAATGAAGAGTTGGTTTTCTATATTAATAAGATTGACAAACTTTTAACCACATTAACTAATAGACTAAGAGAGAATATTTAAATCAATAAAATTGGAGATAAAATTGGGGTGATAACAGACACAGAGAATTCAGGGAATAATAAAGACTGTTATAAAACTGTTTACTCTATTATATTGGAAAGCCTAAAAGAAATTTATATATTTCATCTACCACAGTTAAATCAAGTTCAGATAAGCAGTTTAAACAGATTAATAACTCCTAGTGAAATAGAAAAGTAATTAAAATTCTCCCAATCAACCAAAAAAGGCCCAAGGTCAGACAGACTCAGTGCAGAACTCTACCACACTCTCAAAAATTAATGCCAATGCTTTGCAAACTATTCTGAAAAATGGAAACAGAAGGAGCAATGCCCAATTCTTTTAATGAAGTCACAATTACCTTGATACCCAAAACATATAAAAAGCAAACCAAACAGAATTAAAGACCAATTTCCCTTAAGAATATAAGATAAAAAATTCTCAATAAAGTACATATAAAACAAGAACAAGAACACATAAAAAGTTCATACATATGTCATGATCAATCAAGTATGCTTTATACCAGAGATGCAGAGATGGTTCAACACACAAATTAATAAATGTGACTTGTCATGTATACAGATTGAAAGAAAACCACCCATGTGATCATAAAATTAGATTCAGGAAAGGCCTTTAATGAAATCCAACACTCCTTCATGATGAAAGTCTTTGAAATATTAGGCATACAAGATACATATCTGAACATAATAAGGACAATTTACAACAAGCCCACCACTAACATTAACCTAAACAGAGATAAATTCAAAACATTTTCACTGTAATCAAGAAAAAAAAAGTTTGTCTACTCTCTCCATACCTCTTCAATACAGTGCTTGAAATCTAATTGGATCATTTGTTTTCTTGTTATCCAGTTTTATGAGTTCTTCTTACATTTTGGGTATTAACCCTCTGTCAAATACAAACATGGTCATCTGCAATGGTGACCAGCCTCTAAGATAGGTTGGAGCAATAGTGGCACAAAAGTTGTGGGAGTAACCAGCCACAATCTTATTAGAATTAATGTACACTCCATGAGATGAAATGCATGCCCAACAATGCTAAGATGGTGAAGAACCCAACACTAGATAGGTGAGGGATCTATGGAAAACCTAAAAACATAGCAACAAAATGACTCCTAATGACATTCTGCTATACTCATAAAACAGTACCTTTCTCAGCCATCATCAGAAAAGTTTCTGAGAAGCTTCTTCCTGCAGTAGATGGAACAAACACAGAGGCCTACAATTGTACAAAGGGCAGAAAATGAGTGTACCTAGAACATTCGGCCCTAAATAGGGTACCTGCATCAAATGCCTCCCCTCAAGGCTTATCAACTCTGTGGAAGAGGAAGTGGAAAGAAGGTAAGAGACAGTAGGGATAGAAGATGCCAAGGACACAAAACTTTCAGGCATAACAGCACTGACACACATATAAACTCATAGATTATGGCACCATGCACAATATATATATACAGGTCTAAGTTAGATAGAGCTGGGAGGATAGATGGACAAAAAACCTTCATCTGTTATCTAGAAGCTGTCTCCAATTTATAACATCACACAACAGAAAATTACTTTTCTCCAATGGACATTGATTTGTTATGTAAACCACACATAAGGGCAAGTTCCATGGTCAGCAGTAGGAAGCCAACATAGAAAATAATTCAGTGGTATTTTTGGAATTATTGGTCTCATAATGCTCATCTGGGCATTTTTAACTTTACATATCATTCGGTTATTATGGTTTCTAAGTTTGTTTCTTTTTTTTGTTTTGTCTATATGTGTGAATCTCTCTCTCTCTCTCTCTCTCTCTCTCTCTCTCTGTCTGCGTGCAGTGTCTGTATGTGTTTTATGACTTTTCATTGGCTCATTTTTGCTTGTTTTGTCCTGTTGTTTTCTACTTCTTTTATCTCGTCTTTTTACTTTTATCGTTATTGTTACTTATCGATGACTGTTTCCTAATGACACAGAGAAAAAAGGTGTGTATTTGAGGGGTCCAAAGAGTGTAGAGGACCTGGGAGAATTTGGGCAATGGGAAAACCATAATCAGAATATGTTCCATGAAAAATTATAATTTCAATAAAAAATAAACTGTACAAAATCAAATTAAAGGAAAATTATTCGATTTCATTTATTAAATAAAATTTGTGGAAATATAGGAATTTGGAGTGGGCACCTTTACTGGTTTCAAAAGAAAAAAAAATCAAGCTGACAGGACCAGGGGATACAAGTGGAGAATAAAGACAGAAGAATAAGGAAGGAGGAATGAGGGTTTCAGGCAAGCTGTAGAAACATAAAATCCCAAAGTCAAGTGGAAAGAGTGATCCCTGGGAGTGATTTGGCAAGGTTGTTTCAAGTCAGATTCTGTCTTCGGAGTTTGAGGTAGGTGGGAGTATTAAGAATTGGGCAATCCCTAAGACAACCCCTGTAGGAAATCATGCTGATATGTATCCGTTCTCTAGTGACAGGGTCAAGTAAAGTCACTTCTATTGGTAATGAGCTAGTCTCACAGGCCAAGATTAGCTCTGGTTGATAAGAAGGCCTAGAGGAACTTGTCTAAAGTTTGGTTCATTTTACAATGAAACATCTTGAATTTAAAATTGAATCAATTTTGAAGTTGTTGAAAACTACCAGGATTGTATGAGTCCAGCTTTTACTGATTATCATAAATGCTGCTTGCTTCATGTGAAATAGATAGCACTTAGCATTGATGGTCGTACGTGGAAAAGCAGATGCAAAGGGTTGGTATTGAATGCTAAAGTATGATAAAGGGATTAGGACTGAGAGAGATTAGTAGGCATAATATTGACATATCTATGAGGTTGAGTTTCTTGGCAAAGAATAAAGCATAGTTGGAGAAGAGAAAGCAGCCAGGGACAAAATCAGGAGGCATGCCAACCGAGGGTTGCATGCCTTGAATTGATTTTCTAGGCCTGAAGATGTTTTTCTTTTGGCCTCATTTACCTTTGTAATTTCTCAGAAAAGAAGTGGTGTGTGTGTGTGTAAGGGAATGTGGAGGGTGTTTGATAAATACATTTTACTCAAAATGCTGTCTCTTATTTTTCCATATCATTCTTCCAACATAATAAGCGGTAGATTTATTTCTTGTTTTTCATTCTTCTCTCGTTGTTATTTGATTTGAAGATACTTTGAAGACTCTTGCTGCTGAATCATCCTTATTTATCTCCAGGAGCTACTTGTACTCAGATTAAAAGTGGTCAATACAAAAAATGTTCTAGCTTCCATTACAACATAAAAATGATCCAACACAAGAAGATTTGGCATCAGTCTCTTGCAAGATCCAAAAGATGAAACTTTATTTGAACAGTACTTAATCCTTTATGTACATCAGTGTAGTCAATCAGTATGCAAACATTCAAATAATTGACCCAGGGTTAGCAATGCAGGAAAGAGTAAATATTTTATTAATTAATTAATGCATGTGTTTCTGCCTTACATTCCTTTGCAGGGGACCAAAGTAATAAATAAAGGGATTATCACAAATCCCTGAATACAACAGACCACTGCAGGACAGGGAGGTCAGCATTTCTCTCTAGCATCAACACTAGAAGATTAGCTCATTTCTATAGTATTTAGGGCCCCATCTCTTACTGAATGAAAAATGCCAGTTCTCTGAGCATAGTTTAGAACCTGTATGAGTGACTTTCTTCTTGATGGACAAAATATGTACCAAAAGCAATTTAAAGATGGAAAGGTTTATTTTGGCTCAAAGTTTAATGGAGTACACTAAACTATGTCATGGGAGGGAGCAATGGAGTGTGAGCAGCTCTAAACTGAGGCGCAAGTGCATGAAGCAGCTGCTCATTACTTCTGCAGCCAGGAAGTAGAGAGAAACAAATACTGGTCCTCAGATTCCTTCGCCCTTTTTTCCTTTTTTTTTTCAGGCTTGAACTCTAGTCAATGGGCGTTGGTCTTCCCATCCTAGTTAAAAAGCGTGTCTCCCAGGTGATTCCAAGTTCAAATAAGTTGATAGTGAAGATGGACCTTCACAACAGCACTGTCTATGACATTTCCATTTTCCAATTTATATGTCTCAAAGTAGATATATACTAATGAACAAAATTATCTTTTCTAGTATATAAAGATGATAACATATGTGTTGCCTATTTGATCATTGGGACTTTTTATATTGAAAGTATTACTACTCCATCTGTTTAATCTATCTTTTGGCATTGACATTATGTTAATTACTTTGTTAGAATCTAGGTTTACAGAGTTATTTAAAACACGACTTCTATGACTAAGAAGTTAATAAAAATGAAGGCGAGTAAAGCATAGTTCTAAGGTTCTACAATTAATTCTGGACATGGGGCCACATAGCGACCAGATCAGGACAATTATCTGTTTGTTGGGTTACAGAAAAATTTGATCTAAATGAAAATCAGGTTTCAAGAGTCATTTGATGGATAAAAGTTACCAAGAGTGAAAGGAGGTAATCAACAGTAGAGATAAAATGGAGTCAAAGGAGTCATAGAAGTAGCAAAACTTACCAAGTTTAAAAAGAAGTGGGATACAAACGACAAACAGCCTATTCATTTTAAAACATTCTGAGAAGACAAGATCAATTTTACCAGGATGAAAATTGAATCTAGCTTACAAACAATATAGGATTTTAAATGCTATAGTGTGTAAACACTAAAGATTATCCACAGAAATAGAACCACTAAGTATAGAAGTGTAGCTATAGACAGAATCTGACAGTTATAAAAGTCAGAGCAAGAGGGGAACTGCTCGTGTAAGTCCCAGAGTCTGAAACCCAGGTGCTCTGGTACCCAGAGCGAGAGAAGAATTTATCAGCTCATGAAGACACAGATGCTGCTTTCTCCCTTGTTTCACTCTTCAATGGATAGGCTCATGAGGGTGGATATTCTTTATATGCCATGGTGATTTGAATGTGACCCTTTTCCAGAAACTCTCCCATAGACATAACCAGAAATCATGTTTTAGCACCTATATGGGCTTCCTTGAGGAAACTCAAGTAGACACATAAAATTAGTAATTTCAGAGGTTGTCAGTTTAGATAGGTGGATTATTGACACTGTCTTGATGCAGTTTCAGAGCCAAGAGCAAGATGGGGAATTGAGAAGATGGAAGGAGGATCTTCAGGGTGTTTCCACAACCGCACTTAAAATGTATAGTGAACTTAGTATACTGTTGTTCAAATGCTGCTCTTGATTCCAGTTATGATAGTAAAAGTGGAGAATCATAAAAATATTTAGATATATTGAAGACTCAGTTGAAGAGAACTGGTGGCTGGTGGGAAAGGAAAGAACCAGCGAGGCAAGTGTCTCTTGATTATGTTTAGTAGTGGATGGAACCCACTCTTCAGTCTGTGAAAGAATTAGGATGGGTGGCACCAGCCTTTAGAAACTAAAGAACTTAAAACTATATGGCACTCATGGTCACAATGATTAGCATATGTGAGTCCCCTGAAGCCTCCCAGGCAGAAAAACTAAAGATATCAACTAAGACAAGATGGTGAGTTAGGATTCAAATGATTCTTGATAGACTGCACTATACTTAGATAGATATGACAGATGGACATAAGGAATCATGCATTTTTCTATGCAGAAATTATTCTTACTACTTACAATTTTCCATACATATCTGCTAGTTGATGTAAGCAAATACATTTTACTGTAAATATTTTAATTATAGTGTCAATTTTTGTGAACAAATATGAACTCAAAGCATTCTGTTTACACTATCCATAGTTGCTCATAATAATACAGTATTTGGTATATGTGACTGACTGAGCATAATCAAAATATTACCCTTGTAATAAGAATTCATGGAAACATTTGTGAGCATTTCTGTTTAGGTGTAAGCCTTAGAGGTGTTCTCAATGGAACAGTAACTGCTGGAAGATGGAAGAATGTGGTTATCCATTTCCTATGGGTGATCTGGGTCTCACACTGTGATAGTTTGATATGACTACTTGTTATATATGGTGGCCAAGAGTTTTACTAGTTAAACAAAGCCATGAGTTCATTGTTACTCAAGTCCGGCAGAAGCAATCCATGTGTCCATTCAATTCCATACAGCCTCTCTTCACTCTTACCAATGTAGCTTATAGCAATATGTTTAGTAAAATTATGGACTTTGCCTCAGTCCACAGTCTAAGACAGAGCTAATGGATGGATTTTTAACCACTGCAAAGGATGTCTCTGAACTGGAAAGTTGGCTGAGATGGGCTTGGAGGTAATTTTTATGGACACTTACTGGCAAGATTCACAGTTCAGGAAGAAGACTGCAAAGCAGGTGCTTTAAAACTATTTGTTCATAGTACTGGAAAGCTTGAATTGGCTTTTCTTGCATTGCATAGAAATGTCATTATTTGTGTAAGACTTAGAGAGGAAGACTAATAGACAAAGGTTGGTACCAGGTATTAAGAACACCATTTAAGTACAAGAAGAATCTGGGGACCAGATTTCAATTATTAAAATTATAAACTGCAAATTAGGAATGAAGTCTAGTTATCATTAATTTTATCCTTGTAGTTCCCTTGAATACCTGTAGAGTTAGAAGTTAATAATGAAAATAGCATCTAGCTACTTCAGAGACTTTTGTGCTATAGCACACCCACTATAGTGAATATGGTCACCATATCAACTCTAAATACTGTACCTATAGTGTAATAGTATTTTAATAAAGTATTTGTATAAGGTACTTTTATCTTTCTGTGATAAAAGGTACCCTGTGAATAACAATTCAGTGAAGAAATCATTTATTTTGCATTAATATACAGAGTAATAAAGTCCGTCATGGCAGTAGGCAGGCATGGTGGCAGCAGCAGGACCCACAGGAAGCAGAAAGAAAACAGAAAGTAAGGTGGGCTACAAGACCTCAAGGCCAATTCCAGGAGCTTAATTCTTTAGTAACACTTTACCTCCTGACTATTTCATAGTCTCTTAAACAGTACCACCAAGTAGGGATCAATTGTTCAAATACATGAGCCTACAGAGGATGCTTCTGACTCAGACCACCACAGTATTTTGCACAGATGTAGATGTGTACATTTGAAGCCTTTGATTTTTGATGCATGTTTGTCATATAATTTTCATCTAGGTAGAGACACATATAGTTTCTACTGTCCAAGAACATTTTCTCTGGCTATTTTCCAGTGGTTTTTCTTCAGTCCAGCTGCAGTTATTACTCCGAGTTCTATCTTTTTTTGTATTATTCATTTTGCTTGTTTTAATCTCTGTTAGTGTTATTTATTGTGTTATTATTTATTTTTGTATGCAGATTTCTGAATTCAGTATGAGGCTTTTGAACTGATTCATGTTGCTGCATATATCAGAAATGATTGATTGTACCCACAGTGTATTGATAGTATATCAACGAGTGCCAAAAGCACTCATATATGTCTAGGACAAGGGACCAAGCCTCTATGTTGAAATGTGCAAAAATCTAGAGTCACAGAAGTAGAAGTTTTACACTTGAAACCACAATATATAGGTATGTGTGTGTATGTACACACACACACACACACACACACATATGAAATTCCTGAAATGTTAAATAAAAGAGGTGAAATACTTTATTAGTGGATTGCAAATCTAAAAATACTCAGTGCATTAATTTTTTTATTATTTTGGTCCACCCAGCTAAAGTTATAGAGTGCCTTTGATGGTTTAATTCTTACAGAAGAAAAATGCCTAGACCACAAAATAATCTTCATAATAACTATGGCAGATGATTTAAATTTCCTCCTACTTCTGTGTATATGCTGTATTATGTTAAGGCAATGCAGTATTGTCAGGATGGGGATATACATAAATATTATGCTATGTGTACATCTTAATGCTATGTAAGCTTATCATACTTCATATATTTATTTGAGACAGGTTTTCACTGTGTAGCTCTGGTTGGCTTGGAACTCATGGAAATCCACCTGTTTTTGCCTTATAAGTTCTGAAACTAAAGGCATGGGGTACAATGTCCAGCCCTGTTTGCTTTTAACTTTTAAAATAATTCCAATATTATTGTGAATATGTGTGCATAATGTGTGTGAGTATGCATAAATGTCTGAAATGGCACTCATGTAGGAGTCACTGAACACCATCTGGGAATCTATTCTCTCTTTTCACTGTCTGTTCAGGGCCCCAAACTCAGATCCTCAAGCTTGAACAGCAATTAAGTTACTGCAAGGAACCATCTTACCATGCCATATTACATATTACATGTTAATAAATTTTATGTCATATACTGCATTACAGTGTCTTGTCAGCAGATGACCGACATCTATAATAACTGTTCCACATGATTATAATGAGAGGCATCTGAAAGGAGTTGAGGAGGAATATGAATATGATCAAAATACAAAGATTATAGTATAGCCGAATCCTTCTGCAAACTGTGATATTGGCATCAGAGGCTGTGGGTGCAACTCTATGATATCCATCCACTAAGAAAGTAGCTTCACTAGGCATCTCTCAGAAGGCATCTCCATCATAACTTGAGGCTGAAATACAGTCTTATATATTCTTGTTTATATGAATAATTATACTGATTGAATTTAAATGTTTAACCCACTTTACACTTCTTAAATATGTTATCATCTTACATGTGGCAGATTTGGTTCCTTGAGTTTTATTTGAAATTTTCATGTGCATGATCATGAGATAAATTATTCTCTGATTTTACATGGTTAAAATTCTCCCATGAAGTCTAAACCAATCAGTTGAAAGTGTTTGTCTTTAAATTTTCAGCAATGGGGTTCAAACCCAGGGTGTCCCAGATGTTAAGATAAATGCTTTGCCACTAACATATATTCCAACATCCATGCCTCCATGCCTCTTTTTGATTGTCTGGGATATTATTATATTTTGTTTTTCATACTTGGTTTTGAAATTTTTGGGGTACTAATTCACACAAAAGGTCAATAGATGTTGAATGTGGCTTACATGTGCATGTATGTGCAAAAATTTTAAGTTTCCATTTATTTTATGGATTTAGACCTGTAAGATACTGTTTCATCTGCCAATTTTGTTTTTGTTAAGAATTAGTTAATTTGATTTAAACTTTCATTTTATTGGTATAAATTGTTTCACAGAATCTTTTCACTATTAACGACATTTTGGAATCTATAGCATGGTGACATTTTATTTCCATATGTGTGTGTGTGTGTGTGTGTGTGTGTGTGTATCCAATATACTTTGGATATGTATAGATGTGTGTGTGTGTCAATATATGCAGACACAACTTTATATCTCCATATCTGGATATGTAGACATCATTGCTCACATTTCAAATAAACACTTTTCAGCTTAGTTATTTTTCTAATATATTCTTAATTTTTCTTTGGCTTGTATTATATTATAAATAGTTTTTGTCTCAGGTATAAAAGCTTTTCTTAGTTTTCTGAAGAATTTAATAAGTTTTATAATTAGTACCTCAAAAAAGCTTGATTGTGACAGGCCTCACCTACATAGAATATACAATTATATGTTATGTATTATATACAAATGGCTATTTTATACAGATGGGTAGATAGGTATGGTGACACAAGATCTTGCTGTCTCTTGCCAGGAGGTTTGATGTTGCTCATTGTGAATGCGGCTGGTCTTAAACTCATGTCAATCTTTCTACCTAACATATTCTTTCTAAATTGTGAGGCTTTCGTTCTGCAATAATTCAGAAACATTTCAGTTCTTTTGCTTTAATTTAGACAATCTAGGACTTCTGTGAAGTGGAACGGCTCCTTAACAGTTGTTCTACTCATTATCCAAAGTGTCTTTTTGACATCAAATCAGGGGAAGTTTCTTCACATCTTGTCACGTTCCCCTCAGTGCTCATGTATACAATACTCTGCTTGACATCCACTTTCCTTTTGCTGTGTAAACTTCTTGCTATACATCAATTTTAATTGGAGACAATCTAGAATTTTAATAAAATCACCAAATAAGTTTCTTGCTAGTCCCAATGTGCCATAATTGATAGAGTAATTATGATTTTTAATTATTCTTATAACTTTCTGGATTTCAGGGTTTTTATTGTGATTGATCTTTGATAGGAGAAATTTACCATGTTATTTTCCTACTTCATAATCATTCAACCTGGAATGCTCTAAATCATTTTTTTTCTTAATCTCAACAAAAGCTTTGTTTTCCATTTCTTTTTACAGTGACTTTAAGAATATGTATGCATATGCTAATCTTTCTAGTAGACAATAGAAATATAAAGCATGATCTACAAATAGTGCATTGATTTTGAGCAATGCAATCTCCACAAATTTGAAACTATGTGCAAATTATCCAGTAATAGCATGCATTCAGATACTAGTGCTTAGGCAGAAAGACTTTGGAAATTAGATGTACAACTGAACTACAATCTCAATGGATGGTTGTGGTAAAAAGACACAGAAACTCATTTTAAGGGGAGCATTAGAAATAACAGGAAGAATATGAAAATTCCTGTCTACTGTTGGGCATCTACACCTTAGTAAATAATAATGCACCAATATTAGTTTACAAATCATTTGTGCTTATTACAGCCAGTTATTTGAGGTAATTAAC
The DNA here is from genome assembly GCA_004026605.1 of Ondatra zibethicus. Lineage (NCBI taxonomy): Eukaryota > Metazoa > Chordata > Mammalia > Rodentia > Cricetidae > Ondatra > Ondatra zibethicus. The sequence continues at coordinate 122,494 of PVIU01003418.1, read as the reverse complement.
CTTGTAAAGGGTGGCTGTTTATTAGCTCATAGTGTTGGACATTCAATCAAGAATGGGCAAATCTATTTGTTCTGTCTCTGGTTGGATAGCATACCACCACCATGGTACACCTAGAAACAAAATGCTCACATTTTGATCTCAGGTAGAGACAGAGAAAGAAAAGAGCCCAAGGCCCTCAAATGTCATGTAAGGGTACACTCCTTTGCCAAGGACTTCTCACTAGGCCCTACCATTGTAAGGCTAGCAGTGCCTTATAATAGTGCCCAACCTAGGGACCAAATCTTCAATGCCTATTCCTTTGTTATATGGTTTAACACAGTTGGCAGCATCATGACAATGCAACACTTTACTGGCCTGGGAGGCTGTTGGGAGAAACTTGGGAGGAGCTACATAGAACTGTGTACTTGCTATGTTTTCTGTGTAATTAAAGTTCTGCATATACCTATGAAAATATTTTTAGCTATTTCTGTGCATTCAAACCTATCAGAGGGAACTTTAAAAACAATAGCAGGATTACCAATGCAACAGTGAAATGAAGACTTAAAAATTGAAAAGATCAAATTTCCACCCTCCTGAAGACTCTAGATTCTTCTCCTTAGCAGAAAAGTCAGAGAGGGTGGAGCGGATGAATATAAATGCTGATACTTAAGGGTTCTATGGAGTGTCCTACTCTGCACTGCTAAGACTATTCACCTTTTTTTTTTTTTGCATTGAGATGCATTACTTAGCTTGCTTAATCATGTTTAATGGATAAGGCTCCATGACATTTCTTGTTTTGGTGTAGGAGTACATTCTGTTTGTGTGTTGCTTTCATTGGTTAATGAATAAAGAAACTGCATTGGCCTAGTTGATAGGGCAAAACTTAGGTAGGTGGAGAAGACCGAACTGAATGCTGGGAGAAAGAGTGGCAGAGTAGGAGAGAGATACCAGAGACAGACATGCCAAATCTTTCCTGGTAAGCCATTGTCACGTGGCGATATACAGATTAATAGAAATGGGTTAAATCAAGATGTGAGAGTTAGCCAATAAGAGGCTAGAGATAATGGGCCAAGCAGTGATTTAATTAGTACAATTTCTGTGTGGTTATTTTGGGGCTAAGCTAGCCCGGTGACCAGGAAGAACAAGCGGGCCCTCTCCCTACAACATTGTTTTGTCTTCAGTTTGGGTTTCATTTTTATATGGAAAATCCATAATTGATGTAATCTATATCCTGTCTTTTATACATTTCCTCATGTAGTGCTAGAGATATAGTAACATGCACACTGACACATAAAGCCCTGTATTTATGCACTCATACACTAGCCTTAGGATTAGCCAAGAAGTAGTTAGAAACTTCACTTCTGCCTGGGAGATGCTGTGGAGTATTCTGTGGAAGGTGTTTTCTGTTGTGGTTTTGAGTCACCCTGAGGTATGATTATTTTTTATTAAGTACTAGAAATCTGTGTTTCTTTCTCCAGTTAGTGTGTATGTGACTGTGAGGGTGGGAAGCAAACTCTCTCTTTAACATGACACAACAGGATTGTGAGACTTTCTGAGCTCACAAATGTTGCTCCTGTTATTTTGTGTTCTTCTGTGGTAGCCATGTGGGTTTCACTGTTTTCCCTGAGCTATTTCTATCCTTGCCTCCATGTGTAGATCCTGGAGATTTAGAACTGGATCCAGTTCAAGTTAGGATTCAAACCTGATATTTCTGTTTCCTTGGAAACCTAAAAACCAATTCCTTCTATAGTGGAGGCTGGTAGCTTTTGGCATCAGTGTATAGTGCTTCATTCCTTGGCTCAGTCTTAAAATATCCTAAAATACTGTAATAAGTCTGTCACTTTTGAGCATGAGTTGGGTGCAGGTCCTCTTTTTATGTTGATGAATCTCAGCCACCCAGACTGTCTCCATTATTGATACAGACTGGGAGACCAGCTGAATTTCTTTAAATTTTATACTTCCATTTAATAAAAATGATCAGACATAACTGGGCAATGGTGACACACACCTTTGATCGTAGTACTCAGGAGGCAGAAGCTGGCAGATTTCTATGAGTTCAAGACCAGCTTGGTCAACAGAGTAAGTACCAAAACAGGCTTCACAACACAGTGAAACCCTGTCTTTAAAAAAATATATAAAGAAAAAGAAATTTAGAAACCACTGGGAAGATGTTAGGCTGCCTGGGTTGTCATTATACAAAGAGGAGTTAGTCCTTGGAGAAAATCAATGATCCTACACAAATATTTTAAAACAGCTTCCTCAATATCTTCCTCAAAAAGAAAGGTTCTAAATATTGCCAATTAAAACTATTGCTCTCAAGTGTGCCACTCTAGTAGAAGCACCGATTTACTGAAATAGAGATTGCTCTGAAATTCATGATCTCTCCGTGGAGCCCAGAAATGAACAGTCTGCCATTGAAGTCTCCAGTATTGAAGCTTCTGGACCTGTAACCTCATAGGAGTTTTCACAGGAAGGACATTGATTTGGGGTCTCAACTGGGCCACTGAAAAACATCTGAAGAAGTAGACAGAACATGGTTTCATTTCTAATGTGTTATCAAACTGGATGATCTTAGATAACTAATGTACTCGTGAACTTTACAGAGCTCATCCATTCTCTTATCTCCTCCTTAATACTGGAGCCTATGCTGGATTCTAAAGATTCCATAATCAATAGTCATTGATAAGGACCAGTCCCTGCTAGTAGGAACTCTCTTCCTTCCAGGACTGGCAATTTTACCAGAAGAACAGATAAGAATGGTAATCCAATGCTGTCTGCTTAGCATACTAGAGGCTGCAGAATTGTAGTCAGCCATCGAGGATGTTGAAGGCAGGTACAGTTTGGTAGTGACTTTACTGACAAATTTTTCTGTCTATGACTTGGCATCACAGAGGAATGTGATTCTTCTAATTCCTGGATGGGCAGAAAGAATTAACTTTTTCTCTCCAAGTCTAGGTATGCCGTGTATGCCTACATATCTTGAAGTCCTAAGACACTAAATATCAGGCTATAACTTTAAGTACTTTGTGTAGCCAAAAATAAAGTAATACTTCTTTGAGACAGGATTCACATGCACTAGAATACATTCACTTATATGATTAAATTCAGTATATTTTGATATTCAGGTGGTGTGTAGGTTATAATAATAAAAACTTAGAAGCCTTTCATTATGCACACACACACACACATGCCTGTGTATGGATTATAAATTCTGTGTCATTCTTCACACTACCACTTTTTATTTGTAAAGATTTGCCTATTCTGAGCAGTTTATAAAAAGTAAATCATATAAAATAGTGTTTATTATAATCACCTTTTGTATAGTATATTTATAGAGCACTTTCCTCCTTCTGTGTACATTTAAATCAAGACTCTACCTTATTATTGCCAACAAATATTCCATTATACAAATATACTACATTTTGTTTATCCATTCATTAATTAATGAACATTTGAGCTGCTTCAAATTTTTTAATATAATAAGTCATGATGGTATGAACATATGATACCAAGTTTTTGTGTTTTCATTGTTTTACTGACTATAACTTTTTTAGGTCACATGTTGATTTTATTGTTCAAAAATAGCTATTCCCTGTTAATGTCTTGAAGTGTTAATGTAATTAATCTTAATCAAAAAAATTAGTAGTCAGATTTTGGGGTAAAAACCTGGAAGATCAGAGAATATGGAGCAGCCACCAGTTTCTTCCTTCCTGTTTTATTCCTAAGTCCAAATGAGCTGAGATCCTCTCTACACCCCACTTAACACTTCCTGTCTCCTCCTCCAGAGGGCTGAGATGGAAGGCCTGTGCCTCCACTGCTACTTCTATGGTTAACTAGTGGCTAATTCTGGCCTCTGATCTTCAGGCAAGCTTTACTTGTTAGAACACAAACAAAATAGCATGCAACAATGTCTCATCATGAATTAATAGGTATTTTAGGAATTTTTTGTTTGGTGATGACAGCTATCCTCATCCTAATGGATCTGAAGAAGGTTCTCAATTTCATTGCTTTCTATTCCCCCAAGTGAGCTGTCTGTGGCTGTTTGTGAATTTTCTTGAGAAATTTATGTATGTATTTATTTTGTAAATATGAAGTTGGCTTACTTTCTTTTTATTATTGAGTTGCAGGGATTTATCAAATATTCTGAATTCCAGCCCCTTATGAGAAATATGATTTGAATATTTTCTCTTGTCATATGGATAATTTCCCACATTATTGATGGGAATTTTTTGTAGAATTAAATTTTAATTTCCATTTTTAGGACAAGTTTCCCTCGCATTGCTCTTGCTGACCTTGACTTCAATTCCTCCTGTCTCAGCCTGCTGAAGTCTGGAACTACTGAAGTCGTAGTAATAGGTGTGAATAATTTTGCAGTAGTTTCCTTGGGATGGTGTTCTTTCCGAGATCTATGCATATTAATGATTTCGATGATTTTAAGAAATATATACATATGCACATTCATATAATGTTTGATACATATGCACACATGCACACACACATATCTTATACAGAGACAAGTGTAGGTATCCATATTGGAAATCAGTTATCTGTATTAGATTATTTCTACTTCTCAGTTCCATCCTGTTGGTTCATATTCTGCTTTCATGCTATTCTGTACCATCTTAACTTCTGTGGCATTAAATTCAGATTGAAATTAGGCAATTTAATTTTTTCAACTCTGTCCATTTTATTCTTATGATTATTTCATTAATTCTGGCTCTCTTGTATTGCCATATAACCACTTAGATTAGCTAGTAAATTTCTACAAAAGAAAGTAGCATAGCTTTTTAGAGGGATTGAGTGTAGAAATCAGTTTGTAGGAGCTGAACTTAAAATGGTTAAATGTACATATCAGCTTGATTGGCAATGTAATGTCCATCTATTTGGCCCAATATTACCCTGGGCTTATGGGTGACAGTGTTTTTAGATGAGATTAATGTTGGGATTTGTAGACTTAGGAAAATTGATTGTTTTACTTAATTGATTTGTTCTCATTCACTTGAAAGTCTGAATACACCTTCTTTGAAGTAGAAAATTGGTTTTCTCCTGATTTCAGACTTATTTTGAGCTCTTTGTTCATTCCCTAGCCTCGCAGATTTGAGCGTGGAGTTTGTTACCTCATCAGCTCTGCTGGTTCCCAGGCTCTGAGGTTTACGATGGAGCCATAGCATCTGCTTCCCTGTGTCTCCACGTTGCTTAGTAAGGATTTGGAGACTTCTCTTTTCTCCAAAACTGTCTGAGCCGATTCCTGAGAACATTACCTTGTATACATCCCTGTGGTTCTGTTCTCTGGAGAAGCCTGACTAATAGTGGTATCATAAATAGAGTAGGACTTGTGGTCCATGGATATGGGATACCTTTCTTCTTTTAAAATTTACTTTAATTTTACTCTACAAGTTTAATAGTTTTAATGTAAAAGTTTATACTTTTTCAGTTAAAGTTCTTCATATTGTATCCTGTTTGACAGTTTTGAAATTGGAATCATTTTATAATTTCTTTGCTATGTGGCTCATTGGTAGTTTATAACTGATTTGTGTGAATTAATATCCTCTTCTCCATTATTGGTTAACACACTTCATTGTCATATTTTTCAGCAAGAGAAATGCTACCCACAGACAGAAGTAATTTAACAGTGCAGATGTGGTTTTACTCTTGTTTCCTAGTTATCCCGACTTATACTCTCAGGACAATATTGGACAGTGGTAAGAACAGATCTATACCTCTCCTTAATCTTGATCCTCAAAGTGAGACATTCAGTTCCTTACTATTAACTATAACATTAGCTGAGGATCCTTAACAGGCATTCTTTTCAAGGTTTGTTTCTATTATTTTAAGTTATGTGCCCACATGTGTGTATCTGTGTGTGGATTTATATACATGAGAGGGTAGAGGAAGCAGAGCCCCCTGTGGCTGGATTAAAGGTGACTGAAGGACCTTAAGGTAGGTAGAGGAGAGGAGAAAGAGAGAGGTAGGAAGAGGTTTAGGGTGCTGCAGACAGAGCGATAGGAAGCTGTTAGCAGAACAGGGGACCAGGGGACCTGGTCTCCGTATCTGAGCAGAGAGTGATCCGTGCCCAGAGAGAGAGAACAAGGCCTGGGGCTGAGAGGCTCTGCCCATCACCTCCACCCACTTTGACTGAGAATCTCGATCAACATTGTTTCTCAAGCTGAGAAAGTTGTATATTTTCATTCCATGTTGACTGAATGTTTATGGTAAAAGCTTTGGTCAAGTATTTTTTTCTGTGTCTATTAAATTAATAATACAATTTGCATTTTTACATCTGCTGTTCTACTTATAGAGTGATTAACATTAACACACCCATAAATATTAATCATTTTCAAATTTATGTTAATAATTTATGTTTCTAATTGCCTCAGTTCGTTTTCTTTTTCAGGGGAGGGGAGCAAAATAGCCTAGCAGAAGCACCTCACAGGAGAGAGGATGCATCTATATGAACAGTTCAAGGGTTCGGTCCATGTCAGGGATATCAAAGCGGCAGGGCCTTGGAACAGCTTATCATGTTGCACACGCAGTCAAAATGCAGTCGACAAAGCTTGCATTGAGATAGCTTTCTCCTTTTTCATGATTTTTATTTAAGTTACTTATTTTTACTTTATACATAACATATTTTTTTCTGAATCTACTCCTCCGTACCTCATGGATGACTGGTGCCCACAGAGGCCAGAATAGAGTATCAAATCATCTGAAAGTGGAATTACAGACAGTTTTGTGTCACCATGTATGTGCTGGGAATCTAACCTGGTTCCTCTACAAGAGCAAGGAGTGACCTACACTACTCAGCCATCCTTCTACCCTTCTCCTTTTTCTACAATCAAGGCTGCTAATCCTTAGTGTGGTGCTAACTCAGTTAACCTAATTAACATTATCCCTCACTATCATGGCCAGAGGCTAAATAACCCTTCCAACTGTGCCTGGACGCACGTCTCCCAGATGACTCTAGATCTCATCATGTTAATAATGCTATCACAATAATGGTGTCTAATTTTGTTGGGTCTGCTTGATTCTTCATGAATCAGCTCCAATAGTTAGTCTTTATAGGAGATTTTAAAATATCTGTTACCAAAATTTTTACACGCACTTACAACCCTTTTTAGCTTTATAAGGTATGAGTTTATCTTCTCTTTTGTAGGTGACATTTTCCTTGCAGTTTTCTCTTATTTCTTCATATCCCAGGACATTCATGACTTTTATAGATGTTTGTAAAGAAGCAACACTTATTTACAGTCTCCAATTTTGTCCATGGATTTTCTGCTCTGTTTTATTAACTTCCACTCGGTCATAGTTATTTTATTTTGCTTGTTTAAGTGACTTTTGCTTTATTAAGTGACTATGCTTTGTTATGTTGACAGCGGTAGTTCATAAACTCCAGTTTTCTGTGTTTTCATTTCATTTGTCTCAACTTATTTTCCATTTCCCCAATGATTTAGGATTGTGATGTTTAACATTTGGGCAATTTAAATTGCCCAAATACCCCTATTTTATTGATTTCCAATTTCATGTAATTATGGCTGAAATATATACTTGGCACATTGCCAGTGCTCTTAAGCTATTCAGAAGTATTTTTGGCCTCCTTATAATATAGCATCAGGAAGGTTTCATGTGCTCCCATGATCTTACAGTGTTTGTATGATCATGGTTTTAAGGATGCAGTAATATGCTATTCAGAAACCATCAATGCCTGTGTTGGTGTGAAATTATTTCAAGGGGATAAAACAGGTAAGCTACATCCATTGACTCAATCAGGAGGCATGACTATAGTATCTTGGTAGATGAACACAATTAATTTCTGTAAGGAGGGAAAAACAGTGCTTCTATTTTGTGTGATTTTCATTGAACATATGGTTAAATTCACTCATACAGAAATACCTAGCTTTCCTCCTCGGAGAACATTTGGTGCTTTCAGCATCACAACGTGAAAGAAGGTTGATATCCTCAGGGACAGGCCTGACTATAAAAGGTGTTGAGTAAGCAATTATTAATTAATTCACACAATTAAACTTCACTTTCTGTTTCTGACATTCTTTCAATAATATAGAGATTGTATCTACTGTTTAAAAATCATGTGCACTCTTAATGTATTTTACTTTAGGAGGGGAGAACACAAGTGTCAAAACCAGAAATGGAAAAATACATTCCTTTATACTTCTTTTCTTTTGTTCAGTAATAGCTTTGACCCAGGCATTCTTTGGAATTCTTTAGGTCCAATATATGCTGGTCTTACTTGAATGGGGACCACAGTTACAACTGATTGCAGGTGTCTCTAGAGAACTCACTATGAAATCTGCTTAGGTATCATCTCCTGTCAAGGAAAGGAATCTATTGTTAACTGTGTAGTGGGACTTTAATCTGCGTTCAAAAATTCTGTACCCTTCACCAGTTCAAAGAATCACTAATCCATCATAGAATCATTACTTCTTTACAGATAAATCATTGGCATGCTATTTCTGAAATATATAATACTTCACAGAAAAAAGGACATTTTAAAATTATCTATTGCTATATAGCAAACTACCCAAAGTGGTAGTTTTTTAGAAGACTAATTCCATTTATTTTATTCTCAAGTTTGGAATGTGGGCAGGATTTAGTAGTTGACACTTTACTTCTGTATTCTATATCCCTTAGCACAACTAAAGCCTTGACTAAAGCTATCAGAAGATTCATTTAACAGCAGGTTGCTTGGTTGAGCTAATATTTATGTCATATATTAGTTGGAACTCTTAGGCAGGTTCCTTCAAATAGCCTGTCTTTGCACTTTGAACTTACTCACCACATGACAGCTAGGTGGCTTCAACAAATATTTCAAAGATGACTCAGAAAACAATGAACTGCCTCTTCTGCAAGCCATGCAGAGTTATCTATGCTACCACACAGTCACAAGGAACAAGTTCTTCAAACTGATTAATATTCAATACAAGAAGTAGACATCAGACTTCACTTTTCAAGAGAGTGAATGAGTTTAATGAAATGTCTTAAAACCATTACAGATATTAATGTTTTGTTGATTTTATTTTTGTGACTGACTTTTGTTTGCTAGTCAAGTTAATCAATAACATGCTTTTTGATTTCAGAATTTTGTCACATGTCATTTTTCTATTTCAACCTCTATTGAGAGTAAATGAATACTTAGGGTCAAGAGTTATTTTAAACATCATGCCAATGTGTATTATTGAACTGTTCATCCTAACACTGAATGTCACTTTTACTATCAATATGAAATCTTATACATGAACCATTTTTCTTTTAGATGCATACTTTTCCTATTGATTTATTAGTCTCTGATTTAAATGTTAATTTATATATTTTCATTCTGTTTATATATGTGCCCATGCATATGTGTGAGAATGTGTGTGTCTTAGTGTGTGTTTGATTGTGTGTGTGTGCATATATGTAGAGGATCACATGGCATTGAGTGCCCATGAAAGTCAGAAAACAACTTGGGAGTCAGTTCTCTCTTACTGCCTTGTTGGATTGAAGGTCTGAACTCAAGTTCTCAAACTGGAGCTCAAGAGTCTGTATGGGCTGCTTCTTGCTGGCCTTTATCAATTTCTTTAGAATCTACTTAAGGTGAGGCTTATTACTGCAGTCTTGTGAAACTGTAAGATCAATGTCAGTATCAGTATCTGAGAATTGTTTTGCTTAATAAAGCTTTTGTTGGTGCACAAAATCTGCTTGAGCTTCACCCTTCATGTGAGAAATTCATAGCCCATCCTCTTTGCTCTGGATCTCTTTGGTGAGGAGGTCTTGAGCATATCCATCCTTAACATTGTGACCATTTCTTTTCTATGTCCCATCTTTATTAATGGATTCCTGTTCTGAGCATCATTGTGGACTGAAGTGTTTGATTTCCCCCTGGAAATTAATAGAAACTATGACTAAACTATAATTCCTGTTTGAAGTGTCTCTCATTTCATTAGGTAAGAATTGCTCATGTTCTCCTATACTTCCTCTCACCTCAAGGTCATCACTTACATATGATTTATATTCCCTTTAAATGAAGTCTTTTCTATAAAATTATAAATTTTTCCATTTATGATAATTACCCCTTTTCAGATGTGGCTGAAAACTCTACTTTTTCTTGCCTTTTCTGTAGTTCTGAACCTTACAAATTCACACCTAAGTCTACTTACAATTTAAAGAATACAGTAACTTTTTTTGATCTTTTGTATTCAGTTTTCTAGTTTTATTTTATGATCAAATTTCTCAAAGTTAGAAACTCTTGAGATTTAGATTTAGAATGTTTTAGACTCGGGAACACAACTCAATGTTCACCATCATCACAGTCTTGGAAGACTTCTTTTTTATGTCTTTCTAAACACATTACCTTCGATTCACTGGGCTATTTCTGCTTATTCAATTGTTCAGCTATGTGAGCTAATTCATTTACTTGATGTCTATGATTTCATGTTGCATTACCCCTTCTTGAATAGTGCTACAATCCTGGTTAGGACTTAGGGCAAGGACAAGGTTTTAATGAATAAAGATGTTTTGCTATTCAGATCTGGAAGGGAAGCAGGAGGGTAACGCTTCATTCTATATGCTACATGGCCTCCTCTCCCACCTCCCACATCATACACACATTCTAAAATAGCAATGAGAAATGAGGGAAGGCACATGAAATACCGTAAGCCAGTGTTTCTCAAAGAGGTTTCCCAGAAGTTATTTTAGCCACATAATCTCAATCTAGCTCTTGTATTTGCAGAGAAAATTAATACTCTTGGATCCTACTCTCTCATGCCCCTCCTAGAGAAAGATAGTTAGCTACCTGTGATTCTGAATGTAATCTTTGTTCAAGTCACTGGTCATTGTCACAGTTCCAGCTGATGATACTATCATTAATTCAGTGTGAAAAATTTGGTGCCAGAATGATTGGCAGGAACAGAACTGAATGTCAGCGCTTTGTTGAAATATTGGCTGCATCTTATTTAAACTCCACTCTTTTTCTTGCTATTTTATGTATGGAATGAGAAAGAAGACAAAAACAATGTTCTACAGTTCTAGGCTCTCTGTTGTTGATAAAGTTTCTTCTGAATTTATAAACTTGGCTGATTATTTTCCTTCCAAAAGGCTTACTGGCTTATTTTGCTTCTGAACTGTCAACTATTATGCTGTTTTACTCTTGTGCAACTACAAAAGACAGTAAATAATCCAGTTACTGATTTGCTGTAGGATTTCCTTCTGTATGCTGTGAATATGTTTTATTATCATTGCTTAATAAAGAAGCTGTTTTGGCCTATGTTAGGATAACTAGGTGAAAACTCCAAGCAGAAATAAAGAGGAAGAAGGCAGAGTTTGGGAGATACTGTGTAGCCACAGAAGGAATAATTTGCCAGTGCATCACCAGCAAATCACAGCAATATGGCAATACACAGACTGGTAAAAATAAGTTAATGGTGAGAGCTAGTCAGTAATGTGTCTAAGCCATTGACCAAGCAATTATATTAATATTAGCCTCTGAGTAATTGGTTATTCTAAAAGTGGTTGCAGGGACTGGAGGGTAGAGAGAAACAGGTCAAATGGGACAAGGTGAAATGGAGAAAATTCCCTATTTACACTGATTACTTGATGTGGGATTCCCTTCTCTATGCTGTAAATACCATTTGTGAATAAAGAAACTGCCTTGGCCTGTTGATAGGGCATAGTAAATCTAGGCAGGGAAAACTAAACTGAATGCTGGGAGAAAGAAGGTGGAGTCATAGAGAAGCCATATAGCACCTCATGAGACAGACACCGGAACTTTACCCAGTAAGCCGCAACCTTGTGGCAATACACAGATTAATGGAGCTGCGTGAATTTTAGATATGAGTTAGCCAGAAATATGCTTAAGTTATTGGCCAAACAGTATTGCAAATAATATGGTTTCTGTGTGATTATTTTGGGGCTGAGTAGCCAGGAACAAACAAGTGGCTTCAACAACAATTACCATGGTCAGAGAGAAATCAGAAGATGTAGAAAGAAGGTAGAATCAATAAAAGACAAATAGAGAAAGAACCTTGATTTTGGCGTGTGGCTGTGGGTGATTCCTCTAAGAGATAGAGTTGTGGAATCTGTGATTACATACCAGTATGTTGCTGGAATGTTCCAGTTAGCGGTTACTTTAAGAGTATGTTAACTATAACACAACCACACAAACAGCAACTGTAATTAATTTCATATGTGTCACAGGCATGTGCACACAAACCCACTCATACATACACAGCTATTCATATGTATACACACACACACACACACACACACACACACACACACACACACCAGTCTTTGGCAAAGGGAAATGAAGTCATTCCACAAGAACACTTTTCTTTAGAATGCATAAAAGGTCCCCCAAATTAAGGTGGGGTTTGAAAGAAGTGAAATTAAAAATGCTTAGTTGGCATGAGAAAAGAATATGAAAGGCACAATAAAACAAATATATTGAAATGATTAAATAGCTAAAATAAAGATTATAAAAAATGAAAGCTTTCAGAAGAAGAGGCATATTTTTAAAGGACTTGAGAGTTCTTGATATAAAATTACAGACTTTAATGTAAAAAACCCAATGAATGTTGAATAGCAGATTAAGTATATTTGAAAAGTAGTTTGGTGAGCAGAAAGATGGATCTAAGGAAAGTACTCACACGCAGCACAGGAAAGAAAAATATGAGAGGTAACAGAGAAACAAGGGGATGTGAACATATTTAAGAATCAATTCATCAAAGGCATGCAAGGTAGTTACAGAGGAACTTTAATGTCTTACAGGCTATGTGAAGGAAGGCTGGCTCTGATGGGCAGATATATTGCATTTGCGATGAAAGACCCACTGCCTTAAAAATATCATTCTTCCTCAAATGCAAAGAAACATTGAGATGTGGTTTTTTCAGAACTATCCAGAGTGATCTGATGGATCAATAAATTTCTTGAAACTGTCGGGGAAATTTTGCATTAGAATGTGGTGGGAGGCAAATGAAATGAAACCGCCCCAGTAGATAGATAGCAAATATGGCACAAAACTCTGGTGGCAGAAGCAAACAGTGTTGATAAGGTGACCAGTAGACTCTCAGTGGAAAACAGCAAGAGAGGTTCAGAAACAGCCCTTTATGGGTGCTTCTCAAACAGGAGAAAGGGATGAAAGCGTTGGCAGGTGTTTTCTCTAATCATCACTTGTAAACATTAGTCATCCTGGTCTATGTCTTCTGCTGTAACAATCAAATTCTGCTGCTGCAGCAGAAAAGCAGCTGGCTAGGATGTGCAAGCACACCTATGAGCAATGATCCCTATTCTCATACTCTGTGTAGAATGAAATCAACATAAAAAAGTGTACTAAATATAAAAGGAAAACTTTATAATGTTAGACAGAAGATTCTAGAAGAATGTTAATGTAGAGAAAATTTCCTTAAGAACAACAGACAAAATGAAGCACAAAGCATTATTCTGGTATCAAATTTAAAACATTTGGATGTTTCAAAATTCAGCTCATGAGCTAAGTTTAAAAGGACACTGCAGTTTTAAAGGTGATACCTACAGCATACATGGTTAGCCTGTGGTTATAAAAAATACATTCATAGAATATCTATAGCTCAGCAGGATAAACTCATCAAGAGTATCTTGAATTTTACAGGCAAATGGATGAAGCTAGAAAACATCCTTTTGAGTGAGGTAACCTAGACCCTGAAAGATAATTATCACAAGTACTCACTCATAAGTGGTTTTTAAACATAAAGCAAAGAAAATCAGCCCACAAATCACAATCCCAGAGAACCTAGACAACCATGGGAAGTAGAAAAAAAGGCAAGATCTTCTGAGTAAATTGGGAGCATGGGGACCATGGGAGAGGGTTGAAGGGGAGGGGAAAAACAGGGAGGGGAGCAGAGAAAAATGTAGAGCTCAATAAAAAAATCATCAAAAAATTTAAAAAAGTGAAAATAATTAGAGCCCGATTAAGATTAAAGTCATATGACTAATATTCAGGTAACATACAGATATTTCAATTTCTAATAACTTAGTAAGTACAACTGAAAACATGAGATGGTATTCATCTGTGTGTGTGTGGATTACAAACATTGAGTATTGCATTCACCTTTTTACATGGATGCTCTAAATCCAAACTCAGGTCCTGTGCCTCTGCAGCAAACACTTGACCAACTGAGCCATCTGTCAGCTTCCTGAGATACTATTTTTTACTCTTCAATATTATAGCTATGGGGAACGAAAGTCAAATATTGCCATTCTGAGTTTAAGTGCCTCCAGCCATGTTGGAGAGCGACTTGACAATATTCAGTAATATTGAAGCTGTGTATATACTAAAATCCATCATTTTCTAGTACATATCCTGAAGAAACTCATGCATATATGCATATGAAGTCAAACAAGCATATAACTCTGGCATTGTTCAGAACATTGAAAATACCAAATATTTCTGGTTTTGAACGTAGACATTAGGACAGGTATAAGATGGAATCTCTGTATTATATCGAATTTCATTTCCCTAAGGCAAAGGATGTTGAACATTTAAGTGCTTCTTGGTCAGTTGAGAGTCCTGTTGAGTATTCTCTGTTTAGATCCGTACCTTTTTTTTAATTGGATTATGTGGATTTTTTTATGTCTAGTTTCTCGAGTTCTTTTTATATTTTAGATATTAGCCCTCTCACAGATGTGGGGGTTGGTGAAGATCTTTACCCATTCTGTGGGCTGTCATTTCATCCTTTTGACAATGTTCTTTGCCTTACAGAAACTTTTCAGTCTTTTGCGGTCCCCTTTGTTAATAGTCAACCTTAGTGCCCCGCATGACTGGTGCTCTATTCAGGAACAGATATCTCGTTTTCTCCTCAAAGTTTTTAGTTTTAATTTGTTATTATTGTGATTTAAAAGTTTTAACAAGATTGGACAAAACAGATTCTAAACTGACAAACTTTACAATCTGAAATCTTCATAAGATATGTATCAACTTGAAATCAGTTATAATCCATATTACTGCTCTTAGGATCCATATTAATTTTCTTTGCTTAGTTTCTGCAATTCTTCCTGGAATTGCATTGTGTACTTATCATTTATCTTGCAAGTTCCTGTATTCTATATTCCTCAGTTTTCCTTTTTCCCAAAATATATTTGCTGACCATTTGGGAATCCCACAACCTTATCATACTCAACTCCCAGTCCTCCCTGGTCTGCTTCCCCACCTCTGTGACACACGCCCCCCAAAAAAGAAGGAAAAAGAATCATCAATCATGAGAAAATTCTGTATTTAAAAAGCAAAATTGACTGTGAGTTTGAACGTGTTCCAGTGGGTGTGTGGGTAACACAAGTTAAGAATTGTCCTTTTTTAATAAAACAGAATTTTCTCATGATTGATGTAACTCATCATTTTCATTTGTCTTTGTCTTTTTTTGTGAAATAGTAGCACCTACAATTAGGTCAGTTTCTTTTAGTCTAACTTAATGAGTTCTAATGGGGTGTTTATTCACATTTATGTCACACTTGTCAGTAATTACAGCTTTCCAAACACCCAAAAGAAGGCCAGATTCCCTTACACAATTATATCTTCATCATTCTCCCCTAGAGATAGTCATACCTTGAATTTTATCTAATATTAGTTTTTTTCCATAATAGACTTAATTATATACTTGCCCTAATAAAGTACTACTGTATTTTTTACTTTTCTTCCCCTCCCACTTCCTCCCCACTATTCCTCCCACCCAGATACATCCTCTTTCTGTTTTTTTTTTACTAGAAAATGTATATATAAGGGATAATTAAAAAACAAAATAAAATAAAACAAATACAACAAAATTGGAATAGGACCAAACAAATAGACATAATTAAAAGAGCCCAAGGTGCCAGAAACAAATATCGATTCAGAGACCCACTCATTCACCCACTGAGGAATCCCATAAAAACACAAACATGAAAACCATAATCTATACACACAACATGTAGAGCAAAAGTGAACAAATAAATAATAAAATAATATTTAAAAAGATAACTGTGACATGACATTATGAGACAAAGAACCTCCAAGTACGCCATTGAGTTCATTTGTTGTTGGCCATGTTGGCTGGGTCTGCAGTCTATCCCCAACAGTAGTTTGTTTCTCCACTGAGACTCCCTTGGGGAGAAGTAACTTTCCACTTGCAAGTACTTATCAATTAGAGATTGCTTCAGGGTTAAAGATTGGGGTGGGGCATGTTTCTTCTTTTTTAGTTCTAGGGCTGCTCTGGTACAGAGCTATGCATATCGTGCGTACACTGCACCAATCTCGGTGACTTCAAAAGTGTATAGATCCTGATGACAAAAAGGGCCTTGCTTCCTTGGTGTCCCCTATACCCTGTGGGTCTTAAACTCTTTCTGCTTC
Organism: Ondatra zibethicus; assembly: GCA_004026605.1. NCBI lineage: Eukaryota > Metazoa > Chordata > Mammalia > Rodentia > Cricetidae > Ondatra > Ondatra zibethicus. Next base: position 106,170 of record PVIU01003418.1, on the reverse strand, counting down.
CTCTTCAGCAGGGTTCTCTGAGCCCTGAGGGATTTGACATAAACATCCCATTCAGGGTTGAATGTTCCAATCTCTCTCACTCTCTGCATAATGTGTGTGTGAGGGTCTTTGTATTTGTTCTCATCTGCTTCATGAAGAAGCTTCTCTGATGATTTCAGAGCAAGACACGGATCTATGCACACAGCTGCTATATGCATAGCAGAGTGTCATTAGGATTCATTTGGTAGGACAGCGTATTTGTTTTTCTCCTAGATCCCTGGGCTATCTTGTCTCAGATTCAGATACTGGTTCCATCTTATGAAGTGGGCCTTAAATCAAACCAGCTATTGGTTTATTACTCCCATATGCTTTGTGCTACCATCGCACTACCTTATCTTGCAATCAGGATTCCATTGTAGAAAGGTTTGTAGCTGTGTTGGTGTTTCCATTTCTTCTACGGTCATGTGCAGAGTACCTTTAATACCAAGAGCATTAGCCAGTGGGGATGATAGTTATTAGGTATTCTAATATACTATAATGACATTTTAAGAAGTGATGTTCTGAGATGGTGCCTTGAGGAGGAAGCAGGGCCTGGGAGAAATTTCCAGGGTCTGTGCTATAGGAGGTAGAGATCTTTCCCTGTGGTCCTCCTTTGTGTTTCATTCTCTGCCTCCTATCTTCATGAGATGAACTGCTCATTTTTCTACAAACTCCTATCAAGATGATGTTCTGCTCAAATACATCATGCCAAGCAAGTATGAAATAAGGAAACTCTCTGAAACTGTCATAAAAAAATAGATATGCTTTTTCAGTTGTTCTTAGGTAGTTTGAACATCTTGACTGAAACTCTAATGAGTGGTCACAGTGGAATTTTTAAATTCATTTTTCTAGGTTGATTCCTGGGTAATTCATAATTCTGATGCTATTTTAAATTATATTTTAAAGTCTTTTCTAGTTATTGTGAGTGGCATATAAGAAAGAAATTGATTATTACATAAAGAATTAGTGTTGAACTACCCTTTTAATTAGAAAAATATACCTCTATGTTATTTTTGAGTTACTATTTAATCAATCATGCTATCTACCAAAAATAATTTGTGAATTTTCATTTCTAAAAAAATACTTTTGTTCTTTCAGTGCACTGGTAAGCAAGTGTGATTAAGGTGTGGAATATTGCCCACTTTTGTTTTTACTGAACAGTATCTCACTGTTGGACCATGAGGAATTACACTTCAAACTCCATGCGATCCCTCTATTCAAAGGTACAGTAGTACTCCTTCTCATTTTTTGTCAAGTTTTCATATCAAAATTATAGACAGACAGGACTTTATTTTCTTTGAATGATATGATCACAAAACTTCATCCTTTGCTCAATATTTTCTAATATTAAATCAGATCACTGGGTCCAACACACAGCTCTTTATTTTGCTATCATATGACATTAGCAAACCAAATCAAGCGATAAATAAACCCTGTTCATTGATTTTTCTCACAAGTATGTTTCTATCCTATATGTTCAGGGATACCATGATGACTGAAATTAAATTATGAGTAACTTTAATTACATTGTTCTTATTCAATTTGATGTCAAGGTTATAGCAGCTTTTTATAAAAGTATGGTATAAATATTCTTGCAATTCTTAGAAGACTTTAACATTGTAATAATTTCCTCCTTTGATGTGAAATGCATTCACAGATTCATTTGGGCATTCATGTTGTAGGAAGCTTTTTTGTAATAACAGATTATTATTAATGGTAATTGAAAAAAATGTGTCACAATTAGAAACTGTTAAATATTTGGATTAAACATAGTTTATCAGTGTGTTCAAACTTATGCATAAATTTATTCATAATAAACTTATCACTCAGTGTCCACAAACTCTTAACTGATGCATTTTCCCATCGTTTATGTTGTTTAGTCTGTTCTGCATCTTCATGGGTTCACCAATTTCATTACTGTTTTCAGTAGTTTAGTTATTTTACTTTGATGCTCATGTTTATTGAGTTTGGCACTCTAAGGTAATTAATTATTTTTATGAAAATGTATTTGCATAAAAGTTCATTTGTTGGATAGTGATACATAAATAGCAGTCTTCTTTTTAATAGTTTTTGAAACCTTTCTTTTTTTCTTTTTTGATAAATAGATGGTTATTTATTTAGGGGTAAACTCACAAATCAGAATCCTCTGCTTGAATGGAGAACAGAAACCAAATCCAGCAACTAGAAAGAGAGCAGACACACACTCTACATTGGCTTATATAGTATAAGAGACCACACCCCAGTGGTGGGTAACCACTGGCTGTAAGACTTCCTACAGCATTAGCAGATATTTTAACATTTTTTTTCATATTCTTTTATTTTTTTTCCATTACAAAAAAATTTACATTTCCTCCCCTTCTCCCAGTCTCCATCCCTCCTCCCTCCCCCTGCTTCCTTAAAAGAGGGCATGGTGTCCTGCCCTGTGGGAAGTCCAAGGCCCTCCCTGCTCCATCCTGGCCTAGGAAGGTGTGCATCCAAATAGACTAGGTTCCCCAAAAGATAATACATGCAGAAGAGATAGGTCCTACTGTCATTGTTGATGGCTTCTCAGTCTGCCCCCATTGGCAGCCACATTCAGAGAGTCCGGTTTGATCATATGCTCCTTCAGTCCCAGTCCAGCTGGATTTGGTGAGCTCCCATTAGATCAGGCACACTGTCTCAGTGGGTGGTCCAGCCCCTCACGGTCCTAACTTCCTTGCTCATCTTCTCCCACCTTCTGCTCTTCGACTGGACCTTGGGAGCTCAGTCCATTGCTCTGATGTGAATGTGGGTCTCTGTCTCTTTCTCTATCCATAGTCACAAGATATTCATCATTGTGACTATGGGACAAGGCTAGTTCCGGCACCCTCTCCTCTGCTGCCCCCTTTCTTTTTTTTTCTAATGATTTTCTTTCAAACTTGCACCATGCCAACCTGTGGCCATAGTGTCTAAATGTAACATTATTGTTTGTTTTTTGACATACATGTTTAAAAAAAATTGGGTTGTAGTTTGTGCTTTTTGTCAGGTTTGACAATCTGTAACTTAATACAGACTTAATTACAGATGAAATTAGTAAATGACTTTATGATTTGTAAGGTTTAAATATTTTTATTTCTATTCTTTCTGCTTGGACAAATACAAATGACTAAAGACAGATGTAAGATATTACTTCAATCTTTGTCTTCTTTGAGGTCTATTAAACAATTTGAAACCATACCTTTTTAAATTGATTCTTTGACAATTTTACAACATGTATTTCAATCCTATTCATCTCCCAGTCCCTCCATGTATGGCCCCTCACTCTTGTGACCCAAATGAAAGATAAAAAGAAATAAAAATAAGCTAAAAATGAAAAATATATATAAATATATGAATATAAATATTTAAAAAAGGAAAAACACTTTGATCCTCTCTCTTTCCCACCTCCCCGTCATCTATCAATTCATCTCAGTAGCACTGGGAAGTATGTACCATGCTGTATTCCTTTTGTTCAAACAGCTTTACTTGCAAATGTTTATTGCATAATGAGGTGTTGTTCAGGTTCAAGGTCTCTGTCTTTGGTATAACATCAAAACTGGATTCCTCTACATCAAAATTCCTCTACAATATCCTCCTATCATGGAGATCCTGAGGCTAGGATACCACAGGATCATGGATCATTCCCTTCACACACTCCAGCAGGTCATAGATGTTGGGATGTGCCCACTCAAAGCCTTGGCTGACTGTCTGGGTGGCCCTGAGTTGTTGGTTCAGACTGCTAGGACCACTCTTCTCAGGTGAGGGACATGGTCAGCCCTCCCATGTCCATGGGGAGGAGTGGAGCAAGCTTTCCCAAGTGTTGTGGCCAGCTGTTCCATTGGAGCAGGGGCAGCTTTCTCTATGGGGGTCCAGATCCCTGGGCATCTATCCTCACTGACTTTGGTGTTAGCCAGAGCCTTGGACATTGATGTTGACCCTGACTGTGGTAGCACCACCACCCAGACAGTCCATTGTCAGCAATTCAACCCAGAAGACACCGTGGTCATAGGTGGCAGCACAGGCCACTGAGGTTGGGATGGTCCCAGCAGCAACATGTCCCTCATACTCCAACATGGCCACAGGTGGTGGCCCAGCGGCCGGGTTTTTTGTGGACTGTGATAGCAACATGGGCAATGGACATCACCACACAGCCAGGTTGTGGTAGAACCACAGATCCAGTCATGATCCTCAGTGGCATTCTGGGACTGGATGTCACCATGACCACAGATGACTGCACAGTCCATTCAGATAGGCTGCAAGGTGGCCCTTGACGTCATCATTCCCCCAGGTGGTGGCCCAGATCCCTAGTATCTGCCCAGTCTTCCATGGCAAACAGAGCCATGGATATCAACACAGACCATGGCTGTTACGAGGACAGAGACCCAAACATGGTCCCCTGATAAAGCTCTGCCAGATCGACCCCATGGTCACTAGTAGCAGAGCAGGTCACCAGATGACCACATTCACAGCCAGGTCAAGTCCCTTGGTTGCCACCATGGCCACTGGTGATGACCCAGAACACAGGCATCCTTGTGGTCCTTGGGGGTGTCAGGGGACATGGACATCATCACAGACCCTGGCTGCTGTCTGAAAACATGGTCCTCATAAGCAGCCCAGGCCTGGATGCCACTGTGACCCTGGGTAGCAGAGCAGGGCACTTATTTCAGCATCAACCCTGCTGCAGGTTAGCTCCAGGTGGAGGGGGCAGATCCCAGGAATCCACAAAACCCCCAATGATAACCATTGTCATGGACTTCCACACAGACCCTGGCTGCTACAGGGACGTGTACCTAGTCATGGCCCCTGGCCACAGCTCAAGACTAGACTACTCCATGGCCCCAGGCAATAGTTCAGGCAATCCAGATCAGGATATTCCCTGCTGTGGTGTGACCCTCAGGCGCCTACATGAACACACCTAGCAATTCCAGCTCTATGCATCCTCACAGCCCTGAAGGTAGCAGTAGAGTCACAGAACCACATATGGCCCTTGGAAGTAGAACAGAACCTGGCAACACCTTGTTCCCCAGGTGGCAAGCAGGCCTCCCACATCAGTCTGTTCTTCACTACTTCCACATCTTCAGATCCGTCTTTTTTATAGGACTTTCTGTCTGTCCCTCTCATACACCATCATAGCTTTGCTCACAGTAACAGTGCAAGAGTTTCCAGCTCATGGTTTCTTCCCGTCCACTTCGAGGAACTCTTACCTGTGTGTGTGAGTTCATCTCCAGCTGCTCTATTTTAATGGCAATTAACAGAGCCATGGTTTCTTCCTGCATCCTCAGAGCAAACTGCTGAAACTATACATTGTTTTAAATCCACTAATTAAGTTTAAAAATTTATATTACTGTATGTCAAGGTCTCCTGTAATATAACAGTAATTGAGATAGCACATGTGAGGTATGGTGGCACAGAAGCTTAATCCCAGCATTTGGATGTCAGAAGCAGATGGACCATGAAGTAAAGGTTATCTCAGGAAACAGTGAGACCCTGTTTCAAGATTAGGTTCTAGGATTAAAATTCAGTGATAGAGCCCTTCTCTAGCATACTGGAGGGTTAATTGCCAGCATCAGAAAGTGGAAAGGGTAATGTGGTTTTGGATCATGGTTAGATGAGAAGGTCAGAGGAGAAGAGAGTCCCTAAGCTAGTTAACATACCTTTGATTAATACATACAGTAAAAATGGCATCACAAAACATGTGAAATATGGTCTGCACAATACAGAGTTCCAGATCAATTAGAAATCCAAAATGAAAAGAAAAATCTTGATTTATACACTATACCATACATAGAATTAATTTGATGGAATTACTAATATATAAATTACAAAGTAATAAAATTTTTAGAAAAAATAAAGATTTGATTTCAACTTTGAAGTGGAAAAGCCCTGTAAGAAAAGGCATTCAACAATTTAAAAGATTGATGACTTTAGATTTTATAATCTATGTATTTTGAAAATACAAGTTTCAGATAGTGAAAAGTCAAGTCAAGCACTGAGAAGAAATTCTGGTGGAAATTAGTATTGTGAAACTTAAAAACATGTGTATATAAATCAGTTTTTATGTATTATCAATTATATATTTATTCACCACATACAAGTATAATTTAGAGGATACTTCCACATCAGAAAGTATTGGGAAGTGGAAAACTTAAAAAAAATTGTTTTAACAGATGAAACAAATACTACAAATGAAAAAAACTAGATCTTCAATGTCATTACTGAGTATTTTCTCCCATCACAAGAACTATAGAGAATCCCTTCTTCTATCTTACGATTTTCTAGGCAAAATTTACCTTTTCCCACCTTCCATTCTGTTTCAACTACTGAACCTGTTGCATTTCTCTGGAGTATCCTGTCCTCTATTGATATTTCTAGCTTTGTCTCATTTTGGATGGCAGGAGTAAGCATGCCACAGCACATATTTGAATGTTTCAATACTTCACAACTACACTGAACTTATCTCCCAAATCTTACTATCATGCTTATTTTCTATGTGAGTGAAATCATTAGCATTATTATTACTACACTTTAATACCCTTTATCCATAAGAACTATATCATACAAATCTAAGCAACAAATCTATGTGGTCTGTTCATCATTTGGATTTCTCAAGTGTGTTTCTCAGTTTTCATCCACTCATTTAAACCTATTTTCAATACTCTTAGTACTGGCATGGAGCAAACTGATGCTCTCTCATTCTAGTGGGTATGTAGGGTGGCCTTTGAGAGTGCTTTTACATGTAGTTAGTTCAGGTGAGGCTTTTAACATCCCTACTTGTAAGCTCCATTTCTTATGCTTGAATTTGTAACTCCATGCAAGCCACACTGTAAGTCTGCCATGTGAGTATCAGTATCAGCTAATAGGGAAGTAGGGTGATCTGTAGTGCTGGGCTTCCATCCACATGCCTTCTCTTACTATATTTGATCACTTATTCTCATCAGTTATCTTTCTGAGAAACAATCATGAAAGCATATACATACAAGTAACTATACAGACTGAACATGTTGTGTATGTTCTTACATGTGTGCAATAATAATGAAAAAGAGGTATGAATATTGAAGAGGATAAGGGGAGATATATCAGAGGATTTGAATGAAGGGAAGAGAAGGGGAAATTCTATAATGTTATTATAACTCAAAACATAAAAGAAATAATTTAAAAAATAGTTGCATTTTTTTTAATTTTAGTTAGGTTATTTAATGTGTATGGGCATTTTGCATGCATATATGTCTGTGCTCTACATCCCTCCATATCATGTGGATGCTGGGGACCAAACCTAGGTCCCCTGTTAACCACTGATCCTTCTCTCCAACTATTATCAACCATATTTAACTTCTTCCAAGATGTGAAAGTATTTTTTTCATGTTTTTCTTCCGGTTTAAGTTTCCTTAGGGAGAAGGGACGGAAAAGCTTAGCTCTTAGTATTACCGAAAGTGAAGACTCCAGGTTGACAATATAACCCCACACTGGCTTTAAGAATGCAGAAATCTTTACTATTTTAAAGGATCTCTTTCCATGTAACCTTCTCTTATTATCAAATAGATTTTTTTTTTACAAACCTCTACTGACACCAATCAATATTTTTGTTTGATCATCATCGTGGATTTCAGCCTTCCCTTACTTTCTACCAGGCTGAGCTATATTTATTGCACTGCTGCTTCTCTCAAATGTAAAGGTTTCCCCCCCTCGGTTCTTGTAGTTTTAGTTTCTTATTCAATTATCGAAGACGACATTTGTCACTTTAGGTGGTTGTCAAACCTTTGCCCATGAGCTGAGACGATTTTTAGATATGGGCATGCCGACAAGTTTTAATTTCTGATGGCAGGGATAAACTGTCATTTAAATTACTTGGCTAAGACAAGTCTGGGTAAAAAGAAAGTCTTCAATCTTTTGGTTGAAGGTACAATAATTTCACCCATCACTGGGTCTCCTTCCCATGCCTACCTGCCCTTGGTATATCATTTGAACTCCCTCCCATTCCCAGCTCCCCCGGGTTTGATGCTTCTTGTAGAGACCTGATGTCACTTCCTCCTGGCATTTGCTGTTCTGCTACTTCTGCCAAGTATGATACAAAGAGGGTTGAAACCTGACTTAGCATGAATTCTAATTGGTCTTAATAATAAAAGGCCCCAGTCAGATAAGGGAGAAATGATGAAAGATCAGAGAAGCAGATCAGCGAGGATCTAGTTCTTACCTCTTTTGATTCCTCAGATCAAATGGGCGATCGTGTCTCTAGAAATCCTCAGATTGAATACTGTATCTATGAAATTTCAGACTGAATCCTGAGCTCTTGTCTTTTCCCGCCTTATATTCCTTTCTCTGCCCAGCCACATCCCTTCCTATCTTCACATCCCTGGTGTTGAGAATAAAGGTTTGAGCCACCACTGCTTGGCTCTGTTTCTCTTTTAGACTGATTCAACTTCATGTAGCCCAGGGTGGCCTTGAACTCACAGAGATCTGTCTGCCTCTGTCTCCCAAGTGCTGGAATTAAAGCTGTATGTCACCACTGCCTGGCCTCTATGACTATCTAGTGTGGCTAGCTCTGCACTCTGATCTTCAGGAAAGCTTTATTTGTTAATGCACAAAGAAAATATCACCACACCTGAGAGCTATTTTAGCTTTTGGTGGCACACTGGTTATTATAGGATAGGAGGAGGGACCCATTAAGAGGACATGGGCAAAGAAACCCGTCACTTTGAAACTCGTTACGTTTCCTTCTGACTAAGAATCAAAAATAATAAAACAATGGGGAGAGCCCAGATTGTCTACAAAAGCTGTTCCCTTATCCAAGAAACACCTCAAGCATTGATGTTAAAAACATGAACTGCACTTACTTAGGACCAGATATTTGAGTTATTCCAGCCTAGTTTAATCTATACTTCTCTCCTACTTCAAAATCTCTACAATGCACGGTATTAAACCAACTTGGAAATTTAATAAAGAAAATTTGAAAGATAAATAAAAGAAATAACAAGTAAGCCTACTTGATTTACAAAGTTATTCAATTTTCAAACTTTGTTTATTCTTCTAATCTAGTTACAAATGATATTGCTTAAAAATGCAACACCAAAAGTTACAAAATCATATGCTTGAGTGTGTGTCTGTGTGTATGCATACTTGCACATGTATAAAATACGTAAGTGACTCTCCTTCTCAAGTAGCTAAAACCCATGTCTTCAGTATGTATTGGTCTCTCTGTGTTGTCCCCAATTCTTCATCTCTACTTAAAAACTCACGATCTTTCCTTCTCCCTGGCTACTTCTGAAATTCTTTACTGCAGAGTAGTCAAGGCCCTGGAATTGGAGTCTCCTAAGTGGAGAACTAAGTCTTTGTGAATTATGTTGTCTCCCTAAAGCACTGATATAAGAAGACCCAAATGTAGTCATTGGTCATTTCAGGCATATAAGGAGCATTGTGAATTTTTCTTTTTCCAATACAATATCTTCATTGATTATTTGGAAATTTCACATAACGAATCCAGATACTCACTTCTTAGTCCTCCCAGGTCCATCTCTACCATTGTAAACCTCCCCACTCCCCAAAATAAGAGAAGAAAAGAAAAAGAATGCACAAGTCCATTTTGTATTGCCCATAACCCTCTGAAGCATGGTAAAACTCCCAGTAGCCAGCTCTTTAACTGCACCACCTGAACCTCTGTCAGAAGCCATCAGCTGTGGAATTGTTGCCTTTTGGGATGGGGTGGCTGGGGATTGTCATAAAAGTCTTCTATGACTCTCTCAACTGTAAGTCTGCAGTCATCAAAACTGCTGCAAAATAGCTTCTTTGCCCTTTATATTAAGCTTCCGCTGAAATGCAAATTCTTGGTCTGCATCCCAAGGCTACTACTCACTGAAAAAAATCTGGTAGCCCAGACAAACAACTGTGAGCAAATCTTCTGGCTGATGCTGAGATGGAATACATATTAAGAATCGTTCTTCACAGGGAGACAACACATCTTCTCTGTCCTTGTAGGTAGGATATGGTTTGTCCATGAGTTTGTGTCCACATTCTTTATGCAAATTTTCCTCAAATTTTAGTTGATAAGATATGCACACAATCCTGCTTTTCTGCATTGTTTTGGGCTTATGGTGTAATTCATATGCATATACACATACAATAAGGAGCGTGTGATGGTTTGGATAAGAATTTGACCCCCCATAGGCTCATATATTTGAATGCTTAATCACTCCTAGCAAGGCATTTCCCCAGAAATCATGCTTTTAAGGGCCCTGTTATGTTTTCTCAGCCCTGTGACTGCAGACTTTGAAATCTATATAACAATTTAATAGCTCTTCAGGATATTAAAATGGAAATACCACTTTATTAAATGATTATCGGTCTGTGTATCTATCAGCTATCTATCTATCTATCTATCAATAGACTGGATCCAGGGACCTTGAAATAAGAACTGTATGAATATTTAAGATGGAAACATGGGCGGTAGCATTCTAGAGGAGACGATTCATCTTGGAGTCCAGAGCAAACAGTGGTCTTGAGGTTGAAGGAGCACACTGGGTCCTCTCATTCTGGAAAAAGGGGCCCTGAGGCTCTTGGCATTCAGGAAATTTTCCAAGCTCTACAGCCTATGGAGCAGCTGAAAATGACTCCCAGTGACTTGCTTGTCTGAATCACCTGTGTTTTTGAACACCTTGCACTGAATTTGTAGGTCAAAGAATATCACCATCTAATACCAACAGAGACCCGAATGCCACTCTCTCATAGAACCAAACAGTGATTTGAATTAATGTCTTGTAAAAACAAAATTTGCATTTTCTCTAGTACTGTTCCAAGTAAATAAAAGCAATTCTAGGGTCTCTTTGAAAAAGCTTTGTAAGCCTTTCCTCTCCATCAATTTATTTAACAAGCTGGGGAAATCCTTCACAATCTAGTTTTTATAGGAAGCATGAAAATAAAAGTCGTCTAATTGGAAGCAAATAAATGTTTTCTTTTAAATAAAAGTATTTTTTAACTTTAGACAGAATTTATGCACAGAGAAGTTTCTGCTTATGTGCAGAGACCATCAGACTTCCATCTATAACAACATTCTAGTTGTAGTGATCTACGTAGCTAAATCCACAGTTATACTACATGTTAGTCTTTATACTGTCTCTAAAGTTGCAGCTGTTTGTTGCTTTTGTTTTTCCTTCTTTACAAGATAAATAATGAATTGCTTTAAAAGAATATGAGCAGAGCACACATTTTATTCCATAAATTTCAGTGTACAACATCTCCCTTTCTCTTGCAACACTAACTGGTACTTCAACAAATTCACTGTTTATCTGAGCTCAGATCATTCCCGTGCTATTTATAGAATGATTCCTTAACAAAATTATTTAGAGACATCACCACAACAGATGAATGATTAAGAACAGTCGGCTGCAGAATAGATGGTTGGAGGTGCAATTCAGTCAGCTAGTCAGTAAGTGAATGTGGGTCCTAACCTCCCTCACTTCAACATCTTTGTCTTTGAGGTTGAGATAATAAACAAAACTATTATCTGTAATGTGATTTAAATGAGACAATGTGAGGAAACATTAATAAATATCAGCATCTTTCATGCTAATGGAAAACCTTTTTCACAAGTCTTTAGTCTCACTCCCTGATGAACCAGCTAACTGCTTCATACATAAGTGTTAAATTTCTACCATGAAATAATAGATTTTTAATCATAGTTGGAATAGATTTTAATCATAGTTAGAATTTCTTTTCCATGTCTCTGCCCCATTCGCTCTTCTCTTCATCTCTTCATTTCTTTCTTTATATTATTCCCCCCTTTCTTCTCTATGCTTTGGAGAAAGGAAAGAAGGGAGAGAACCTTGGAAACTGATCAATGTAATATAGTATTCATCTCCATTTCTTGAATCCTATTAATAAACTGAACTGTGAAATTCAGCTGATGACTTGATGACTTAACTGATTCAGCTTGGTGTTCCTTGCAATCTCTTTAAGTTAGATCCACTTGGAAGGAAATTTTAGGATATATGAAAATGATTAGAAAGTTTTCCTCATGAACATTACTTTCGTTTTGTTTGTTTGTTTTGTTTTGTTTCCGAGACAGGGTTTCTCTGTAGCTTTGGAGCCTGTCCTGGAACTCATTCTGTAGACCAGGCTGGCCTTGTACTCACAAAGATCCACCTGCCTCTGCCTTCTGAGTGCTGGGATTAAAGGCGCGCGCCACCACTGCCTGGCTGAACATTGCTTTCTAGGCGGTACTTAAGTAAAGCTTAGAGTCTCAAAATGCAGTAGACATTCCCTAGTCAGGTCAGATGATGATTCTTTGGGCTGTTATCTTCTATCTTTCTTCTTGTTCGTTTGGTCCCCAACCCTATTAATATTGACATCTTCATGCATCTAGATGGTTTTCACTATATCTGATAATGCTCTCCAGATTCCTTCATAATTCTCTTTTGTCCACTCAAGAAATAGAGAAGTTGACTTCAGTAAATAAATGGAGGGGTATTGAATTTTGTGAAGTAGCTTTTGGAGACTTAAAGGTCACCACACAAACACACACACACACACACACACACACACACACACAAACTGATTCTCTAACTTATTACAAAAGCTTAAAAAAAGACCCAGGAAAAGCATTTTATTTTAAACTGCCAACTTTCAAGGTATTCGGTTTTGTATGTGTTTGACCATGTGCTAGATGAGTAGGGTACTATGCATGCATGTGAGCTTGCAGGAGGAGGCTAGAAGTCAAGGACAGGTGTCATTCTCAGTGGTTCTCTGCCTTCTTCTTTCTCTTTCTTTCTTTTCTTGAAACAGGATCTCTCACTGCATGTGGAGGTCAGCAATATGCGCAGCCCAGGATGTTTCATCTGGTTCTTTACATGGGTATTAGGGATCCAAACTCATGTCCTCATTTTTGCACAGTAGCTGCTTTAACAACAGCTCTCCCATTCAAAGTTGTTCAATTAAAAACAAAAACCAAAACTTGTGTTCTAGATGTTTTTCCAATGCCTTTGGTTTGGTAAAAAGGCATACTCCCATAGACAGAACGTCTGTTCCTTCTAAACTTGTAGCTGAAGATGTGAGTTCTGCTGAGTTTGACCACACCTATATTCTTTAATAAGAAATAGTACTATGAACTATATACAACCGTTGCACAGAGCTTCAAAACACACAAGTATCTTAGATGAAAAACTGACTTTGATGGCAGCTTAAGAAAATTATTGATATGTACTATAACATAAATCACAAATTTTCACCAAGTAAAGTAAGAATAAAAAAATCTGAAGCTCTCCAGAACGTTTACATGAACACAGCCTTGGAAAGGGCAGGCTGAATATTTATGAATGTGGATTTATGCTTCCAGTCACTAGGGTTTGGGTAAATTGTTTAGAAACAAATAGAAAACCCTTGGAGCCTGTCCTGTTCTTTTGTCATTCCAAGAAGTAAGATTGTTTTTAAAAAAAAAACCCTAAAATAGTTTTTTTTCTTTTTGTCCATGTGAACAAAACTGAGCACAATTGAAATAGAATATCTGTATTTTATATATAAAATTTACAGACTCAATTTTATAGACTCATTTTCTTTAACACAACTATCTAGTTATGGAGATTAGTGTATTTTTCAGTAAGAGATTGCTTGCAAACATTCAGTCTTACAGACTCATTCATGTGGTAGGTAGCCGAGGTTAGCAGCCAACAAGCAACTCTTCTGATGCCTGAACTAATGATGCTGCATTCCAAATATTCTATTTTACCCTTAGGGAGCATCAATATTTATGTTCAAGTCACTTTTGTTCTTTGTATCTAATATGCCTTCAAACAATTGCACCAAACTAAGTATCTTCATCTCTGGCCTGAAATAGCTGTTTATTGGGTACATTGTGAGAAGAAGCTGACTTAGAAATTGTTGGTCTAGCTGTGCTTTATTAAGGAATAATGTTGTCATTATGCTCATTAATGAATGATATAGGAGACTGCTTTCACTAGGAATTATTTAATGAATTTTTGAAATAGCTGGGAAAGAAGGTTCAATTAAAAATATACCATGGACAAGCAGGAATTTGTAGATGGGAGGCAAGGTGCCTCTGGAGTCCAATGATGAAATATTGCTAAGGGGGAAAATGGTAGATACAGGGGAACCTGAGTTAAAGGAACTTGGTAAGATTCTTGCTGCAGGCAGGTCACAATGACAAAGTATCCAGTGTAGTGTATTAGTGAATTTGATCAGATCTAGTGTAGAAGGTTTATAACCAACCCAGCGAAATACTTGTTGAAAGTAAACTGACTCAGCCTGCAAAGAACCAAGCTCAAGGGCAACATCAAAGCAAGAACAGGGCTCATGAAGGTCAGACTCATAATTTGGTTAAGGAGGGAGTTTTGTGCATTTCTTCATTCCATTGAAACAAAGAAAATGTGTTGCTTACTGTGCTCAGAGTGTGGTTGTTCTTCATACAGGTGACTGGAAAGGTCACAGGCCATGGCAGAAGTGCTGGTGGCATTTCAGCCAAACAATATAGGTGTTGCTGTTTCTACTTATAGTGACTTCACTAGGAGCCTTCATTCCTTGGACAACTTCAGACAGCAGCCTCAGTGTGGTTCATTTACAATGTCTGACAGCTTGTGATTTAGCCAGAGACCCTCTACATGTGTAGATGAGGCTTAGTCTGTTTATCTTTCACTTCATATTAAAGTATGCCGCATGCTTTTGAAAAGAAATTTCCCTTAACTTGCCTTTATTCATTTTTGCAAAAGATTTAAGGGATAGAATAGGATTTAACATTTATATCAGTGCTGCATGATTCTATTTGTAGTTTAGCTGTGTTTGAGAGATTCTGGTGAATTTCTAGAAATTGTTTTTAACCAAGAACTAACATTACCGTTGGTCATGGGTGTAGAGGGTGATTTTCTCTTGTGTCTTCAAGGGTCACTAGCCATCTGCAAATCACAGCCATGAAGAATAACAGATAGATGGATCCAAGTAATCATACCTACCTGAGTGGAACTAAGAGGGTCTAGGGTTAGGTGGACATCTTCTGCCTGATGCTCAAAAGATGCTCAGGGACACCAAACTTGCATCATTCCACAGAGGGAATATGTCTTTCCTTTTGCTACTTTAAAGTGAGCTCTTTAGTAAGCCTGTAATGCACTTACTAATTTACAGAGCTAGGGGAAAGCAGACATTCTATCAGGGTTAGAACTAAAAGGATGATGAGGACCTGGAAGATGCAGGTTAACATGAAGAGTGAGTGGCAAATAGAGCTCTAAGAAATCTTTTTTGTAGCTATGTGGATGCATATGTCTTTCATTATAAGTATAAAATGTCCTACACTGGAAAAAAATTTTTTAAAGTGGTTAAAAGTGAAAACCTAGATTAAATATCATTAAACTTCAACTAGTGATCATGTATAGAGTTATCAGGTTTAACATTCTGGCCCATAACAATTACATTGGTGAAAATATGCTGAACAGTTTTGAGAAGTCAGTGCCCTCTCGCTTTAAACAACCCCAGACTTTCCTCGAATGTTGTTTTAATTTCACAGCAACAGTGTACAATAAGTACAGTTTCTCCCTACTGTTGCTATCATTTGTTAATTTTGTTTTGGTTTATATTATTAGCCATACTAAAGGTGATGTCTCCATGTGGTCTGTATTCTCCTAGTCATTGATGATGGTGATGGAGGTGCTGTCTCCGTGTAGTATTTGCTCCCTATTCATTGATTATGATAGAAATGATGTCTTCACGCACTCTGCATTCCTGTAGTCACTGATGAATGTATGCACCAAAATATTGACATATTTGCCATTTCTGTAAACCACCTAACTTTTCTATATGAATATGTTTGTTTTCCTGTGAATTTGCTTTTCACATCACTCAATTTTATTGGCATTACTGATTGTACATATAACGTGTTTAATTATCAAATTTTCATAAATACACATGTGTTTTATATCACATTTACCCCATTGCCTTCAACTATTCTTTTTCCACTCTTCCCCTTCTTGTTCCCACCTACTTTTCTACTTTCATGTCCTTATGTGTTTATGTATATTTATGTTTACTTTCATGTTTTTTTTTTCCATACATTGTTTTGTTTTATTTTTTCCATTCAAGAACATAATTAAAGATAAAAAAAAATTTTTTCCTTTCTTCCCCTTCTCCCGGTCCCCTCCCACTACCCCCCACCCCTCCTCCCTCCCCCTTCTTCCTTGAAAGAGGGCATGGTGCCCTGCCCTGTTGGAAGTCCAAGGCCCACCCCCATCCCT
>PVIU01003418.1:0-89835 GCA_004026605.1 Ondatra zibethicus | reverse complement strand
ACTTTCATGTTTTTATGTCTTCATTTTTGATGACTCAATGAGTTTCATTATGACTGATATTAAATCCTTGATGATGTATTATTTATAATAATATTTACAATAATATAAAAATAAATAATATTATTTTACAATAATATAGATTCCTTACTAATGAAAATATCTCTCCTAATGAACACAAATGCTTATAAATACTCAAAGAGGAACAGGGCTTCACGAGCCCCTTCCTGATGCTGTTATTAGCTATTTAAATGTTTTGGAGGTGGATCTCAAAGATCCTTACTCACCAATGGCAGGATATTGACAGATTCAGTCTTGGCAGATCATATGTAGGTAGTCTAATGGATGTAGGCTCCCGAATACAACTGCAATGGCATTCTAAAAATGCCATCCGATGAGACTCTATCCTGTTTTCAGATCTTACATTCTTCCCACCCAACATTCTAAAATATTCTCTGAGCCTTGGAGAAGGTCGTATAGAAATTCCATTCATTTCCAAGCATTCAGCAATTCCTTAGCTTTAGTACTTTTGACCAATTATAAATCTCTGTCTTAAGAACTGGCCATAGCACAAATAAGCTTCTAATAAGACTGGCAGGAACACTAATCTATGGATATAAATGTAATTTTGGTGGTCTTATCTTCACCATTTGATGAAACATTAACAGTAGCTTCACTTCTATGATCATTGATCTGCTCAGTCAAGAAGTTTTGATCATGCATACATCAAACATATATTCCCTCCTGTGGAGCACACCTCAAATATAATCACAGGAGAGCTGGTTAGCCCTATTTCTGATTTGCCAGTATTGCAGGATAGCTATCTTTTGCCTGGCTAGTTTGTAGAATATACTCAGGGTCCAAGCTGAGTAATTGCTGAAACTCTTCTCCTGAAGCTCAGATAAAACTCATGGCATTAGGAAAGCTTGTCAGGGGGAGGCATATATCATTTTTCCACCTCTATCTTTTAGGTCCTGTCACCAAAGCATGAGGTATCTTCAGAAATAGTTTTTTCCAAGTTCGTTCTTGTGGGTATCCAAAACCTGTGCTAAATTCTGCATTGGTGGAATCTCAAAGGGCTCCCCAATTGAACTACTTGTTGGAAGGCACCTCACTCTTGGTTCTGAAATTTTGATTTAACGTAGGGTTTCTAAGAACAGTTCTATTCATCTACATGGATGATTTCAGTTTAAACTCTTTAAAGATGTTTTGATTAGCTAATCCATCATCAGATTTTCTTCTTTCTTTTTCATACATAGTTTTGGCTTATGTTCCCCACCCTCTGCCATTTTCTTTTTCTCTCTGTGCCACATTCAACACAGCTGTATTCCATTTTCATTTCTCACGTGTTCTGCTATCTCCTACCACTTAAAACCTCTTCTCCCCTTTTCTGATATGCTTTCTAATTTCCTAATCTTACATGCACTTACTCCTGTCTGTGTAGGTTTTGTGTGTATATGCACCTGTGTGTAACCTTAAATACATATGTTTGTACATGGATGTGGAGGCCAAAGGTTAGTGTCAGGAGGTCCTTCACCATCATTTTCTTCTTATCTTTTAAGGCAGGTCTCAGAGTGAATCCAGAGTTTAATGATCTGACAAGACTAACCTGTGAGCAAACTCTAAGGATCCACTCATCTCTGAGGATTTTCTTAGCTCCATTTTTTTTGCAATAGGGTTCAGGAGCTCCGAACTCAGGTAGTCATTTTCACCTGGCGTGATGGTGAGAAGTGTCTAGGAACACCTGTGCAGGATTATCTAGGTTAGGGGAGCTTCCAGGAATGCCTGTGGGAGGTTATCTTTGGTTATCTTCACTAGGTTAAAGTCTGAAGACCCACATACTGAGGGTGGCACCATTCCGTGGGACGGGATCCTAGACTATGAAAAAAAAGGAGAAAATGAGATGAACACTAGCATTCATTTATCTCTTTCTGTTTCCTGATTGTAGATGCCATGTAACTAGCTAATTCAAGCCCCTACTCTGTTGGTTTCTGTTGTGGGATGTCCTTCTGTATGTGTGTTACTTTTATCAGTTAGTGAACAAAGCTGTTTCGGCCAATAGCTTAGTAGAGTAAAGCCAGGTGAGAAATCCAAACAGAGATATATAGAGAGATGAGGCAGAGTCAAGGATATGCCATGTAGATGCCCAAGGAGAGAGATGGTTGGAACCTAACTGGTAGGCCACAGCCTCGTGGACATACACAGATTAATAGTAATGGGTTGATTTTAAAAAATATTGTATATACAAATGTTGTAAGGCATATTTATTCATAAAATTGTAAGAATAAAACTAGCATTCATTCATATTAAAAGGTTAAGACATTAACTTTACATAATATTGTATTCCTACAATAAAATATGCAGAACTATTGATAACAATAATAAATTTTTCATGAGCTAGGAAGCCATTTTGTCATTTTCTTGATAAAGTACAATGTGTCTAGACCATTATTCATGAACAGTTTGTACATTTATCTGGATTTCTGCATATGTGATTACTAATACTTATTTTTGAGTGGTGACATTTTAGTTGTTTTCTTGTCTCTGTGTGTGGTGTGCATGAGATGGTATAGGTATGTTAATGTATGTGAGAGCAGTATATGAACTTGCTTACAAGTCCCTAAGAAGGCCTGGAGCTGGCATGGGAAGACTTCCAAAGTTACTCTTCTTTTTTTATATTGAGGCAGAGTTTCATGGTTGTTTCTAGAGCTCGCTAACATGGCTAGACTAGCTAACAAGTTTGCCATGGCAGTGTTGTTTCTGTTTCCTTTGAGGTAAGTTTATACCCACAGGCTGCCCTGAGTATTGGAAATTTACATGATTTCTGGAGATCAGAACCTCAGTCACCATGATTGTCCAGCAAGCACTTAGTCTATTAAGCCACCTTCCCAGTGCATTAGGTGAGAGTCTGAGAATGGGGATAGAGATAGAGAAGTTATATATATATATATATATATATGACTGGCTCCTGGTTGGGTTGGGTTTTTCTTCTGAAGTTTACTTTTCCTTCTACATCTGATTTGAATAATGCCATCAGTGCCAATGAAATCTGCTTATGAAAACTTATTCTGCTTGACATAGTTCTTGCATTGTGGGAGGAAAATGCTTTCCTTCACCATAGCAACACTGATTATATAGCCAACAACCTTAAAGTGGAGCCTTAATAACATTGAGGAAAGTCCTTGCACATCCTGACCATAAAATACTTTTGGCAAATATTAGCCATGCCTCTGCAAAAGCAAAGCAATCATTTATCGTCACTCTGTAGGAATGATGTTTAAAAGTTAGCACATTCGTTGTTTTATATCCCCTATTTTTTATGACCATTTCTCTTTCACCATAGAAAGGCCTGTTATATGAGCTGTTGAAATGTTTCTTTGTTTCCTGATCTGCCCATTTCTCTGCTTTACTGTGCCTGCATACTCTTCATTCATCTTTATTAGATCTACAAAGGGCTGGAAAAGCCTGTCTGGAGTGAAAATTCTTGTCAATTATTTAAGGAGGAAAAAAAAGTGCTGGAAGACTGAAAGGCTTGCAGGATTGCTCTGTTTTGTTTTCCTCGAGTGTTTTGACAATATTTTCTGCCCAACTCCACAATCCTAGAAGGTTCAGATTTTCTTGAAAACCTCATCAATCATGTCACATAAACTTCTGCTCTAATTGCATGTACTGAAACCAGAGGCGAATGAGAGCTCCTCTGATCTTTGATGATATGTGAATTGTGGTCTTCATGGACTAGATATAGAGAGAATACAAAGACAGATTTGAAGAGCTGGGTGTGAAACATATCTTAGTATTAGAGCCCTTGCCTACTGCACAAGACCCTATGTTGGATGCCCCAGTACCTATACCAAAGGAGAAATCAAAAAGAGATACTTTGCAGGAGAAGGTGGTAGTGGCTTAATCCTTGCTCTTGGGAAGTGGCAGCAGGAGGATCATGAATTCAAGAACATCAAGACAGATGAAGGACAATTTGGGCAACTGTCTCAGGGAGGACAGGGGGTGGGAGGGAGCATAAAAAGTTGACCTTGTTTATTTAACTAGATTTCAGAAACCTACTAACTCCCATTGTTTTTCTTAACATCTCTGATGCTTTCTGAAACTTTACAAATAAACATTGGTACTAATGTTCCAGTCTTCTGGATTTAGCCTTCATAGTCAGAACACTCAACTGACAAGTGTAATTGCTTGAGGTTTTATTGGTGATATGCAGAAGTCCCTGACTGAGTTTGGTGGCATCTTGGGATAAGACTGGTAGGCTCAATTGCTAAGGAAACAGTGGGAAGTACCACACATACATGTGTTCCAGAGACTGTATTTGAATCCCAACAATATGGAACTGTTAATATTGTACAATATTAAGTACTAGTGATAGAAAATCAGTATGTGTGGGAAACTGGGAAGCATAGGTAAGACACACAAAAGCAATAATATTCTTTCAATTCCATATGTCTACTTGGCTCCTACTTATGTTAATCCTTATGATCCATTAGGCTTCATGAAATTACATTCAAAAAAGACATATCAAAGGGCCTGACTCAGCACTGGCAGATTCATCTAGACCCCGGAAAGTGGGTCTCAGCCCGTCGCCGAGACTTTCTGGCCACTTAGCCCTTCCCCACTGGCTTTTCTGCTTATCCCACCCCAGCTTGCCCCCAGGCACCCCTTTCCATCTGCGGAGTCCTAGCTGCCCCCGAACTCAGCCTGCTTCCAGGCTGAGGCTTTGGGGGAAGGGTGAGCCCAGGGCTACAGGGGTCCCTTTGTCCCACAGAGCAGAGCAGAGCACAGCGGGCAACTTTCACTAAGTCCGCCCTTTTGACTGTGAGCTCCTGGGCCAGCAAGGGGTCCAAATCCAGTGCCAGTAGATCCATCCTGACAACTAAAGGGGCCCTGATCCAGTGCCAGTAGATACATCCTGACCACAAGGGGCCCTGATCCAGTGCTGGTAGATATATCTGGACCAACTATGAGGTCCTGGGCCAGCAAAGGGCCCTGATCCAGTGCTGGTGGATACACCTGGACTGAGGGACCAAACCACCGACTCTTCTGAACACATTAGAAGGAAGAGATGGGCAGTCGCCAATCTAAGAATTCATCCAACAACCTGAAAAGCAACATGATAACACTAGAATCCAGCAAGTATGCAACAGGAAATCCTGAGAAACCTATCCCAGAAGAAGTAGAAGGAATTGACTTTAAACATAACATTATGAAAGTGATAGAGACATTTAAAGAAGAGGTGAAAAACTCCTTTAAAGAAAGGGACGAGAAAACTAACAAAAAGTTAGAAGAAATGAATAAATTCCTCAAAGATACCCTAGAAAACCAAGAAAAAGCAATCAAACAGGTAACTGAAACAGTTCAAAACTTGAAAACTGAAATGGAGGCAATGAAGAAAACACAAAGCAAGAGATGGCGGGATATGAAATATCTGGATAAATGAACGGGAACCACAGAGACAAGTATAACCAACAGAATACAAGAGATAGAAGAAAGAATCTCAGACGCTGAAGATACAATAGAGAAAATAAACTGAGTGATCGAAGAAAACAACAAATCCAACAAATTCACAACACAAAACATCCAGGAAATCTGGGACACCATAAAAAGACCAACCTAAGAATAATAGGGGTAGAAGAAGGAGAACAATTCTACTCTAAAGGCCAAGAAAATATATTCAAAAAAATATTGAAGAAAACTTTCCCAACCTAAAGAAGGATATTCCTATTAAGGTTCAAGAAGCATACAGAACACCAAATAGGCTGGATCACAAAAAAACAAACAAACATCCCCTTGCCATATAATAATCAAAACACAAAACATACAGAATAAAGAAAGAATATTAAGAGCCGCAAAGGAAAAAGGGCAAGTAACATATAAGAGTAAAGCTATTAGAATTACACCTGACTTCTCTATGGAAACCATGAAAGACAGAAGATCTTGGATAGATGTGCTGCAGACACTAAGAGACCATGGATGCAAGCCCAGAGTACTATACCCAGCAAAGCTTTCTCTCACCCTCAATGGAGAAAACAAGATATTCCAGGATAAAACCGAATTTAAGCAATATATGGCCACAAACCCAGCCTTACAGAAAGTACTAGAAGGTAAACCACAACTATAGGAAGCAAACAACACCCATAATAAAACAAACATCTAACAACCGTACACCAGCTCAACTCAAAGAAAGGAGACACACAAACCCTACCACCAAAAGAAATGATTGGAGTTAACAACCACTGGTGATTAATAATGCTTAATATCAATAGACTCAACTCACCTATAAAAAGACACAGGTTAAGAGAATGGATATGAAAATAGGATCCAAAATTTTGCTGTTTACAAGAAACACACCTCAACCACAAAGACAGACATTATCTCAGAGTAAAGGGTTGGGAAAGGTTTTTCAATCAAACGACCCTAAGAAAGAAGCAGGTGTGGCTATACTAATATCTAACAAAATCGACTTCAAACTAAAATCAGTCAGAAGAGATGGAGATGGACACTTCAAACTCATAACAGGAAAGATTGATCAAGATGAAGTCTCAATCCTGAATATCTATGCCCCTAATATAAAAGCACCCATATATGTAAAAGAAACATTACTAGAACTCAAAGCACACATCAAACCCCACACACTAATAGTAGGAGATTTCAACACTCCTCTCTCACAAATGGACAGGTCAACCAGACAGAAACTTAACAAAGAAATACAAGAACTAACACATGTAATGAATTGAATGGACTTAATAGACATCTATAGAACACATCACCCTAACAGGAAAGAATATACCTTCTTCTCAGCATCTCATGGAACCTTCTCGAAAATTGATCACATACTCGGTAACAAAGCAAACATCCACAGATACAAAAAAAAATTGGAGTAACCACTTGTGTCTTATCAGATCACCATGGAGTAAAGTTAGAATGTAACAACAATTCCACCCCGAAAAAGCATGCAAATTCATAGAAACTGAACAGTCAACTACTGAACCACTCCTGGGTCAAGGAAGAAATAAAGAAAGAAATTAAAGTCTTCCTTGAATTCAACTAAAATAAAGAAACAATATACACTAACCTATGGGACACTATGAAAGCAGTACTAAGATGAAAGTTCATAGCACTTAGTGCCCATAAAAAAATGGAGAAAGCATACATTAGTGCCTTAACAGCACACCTGAAAGCGCTAGAAAAAAAAGAAGCAGAATCACCCAGGAGGAGTACAAGACTGGAAATAATCAAACTGAGGGCTGAAATCAACAAAATAAAGACACAGAAAACAATCCAAAGAAAGATTGAAATCAAGAGCTGGTTCCTTGAGAAAATCAACAAGATCAACAAACCCCTATCCAAAGTAATCAAAAGGCAGAAAGAGAACACTCAAATTAACAAGATCAGAAATGAAAATGGGAACATAACAACAGACAATGAGGAAATTCAAAGAATCATCAGGTCTTACTACGAAAGCCTGTATGCCACAAAATTGGAAAATGTAAAAGAAATGGACAGTTTTTTAGATAAATACCACATACCAAAATTAAGTCAAGACCAGGTGAACAATTTAAATAGACCTATAAGTCGCAAGGAAATAGAAGTTGTCATCCAAATACTTCCAACCAAAAAAGCCCAGGAACTGATGGTTTTAATGCAGAATTCTACCAGAACTTCCAAGAAGACCTAATACCTATACTCCTTAATGTGTTTCACATAATAGAAACACAAGGGCCATTGCTAAACTCTTTTTATGAAGCTACAATTACCCTGATACCAAAACCACATAAAGACGCAACCAAGAAAGAGAATTATAGACCAATGTCACTTATGAACATTGATACAAAAATTCTCAATAAAATACTGGCAAACCGAATCCAGGAACATTTTTCAAAAATCATCCATTATGATCAAGTAGGCTTCATCCCAGAGATGCAGGGCTGGTTCAACATATGAAAATCTATGAATGTAATCCATCATATAAATAAACTGAAAGAAAACATATGATCCTTTTGTTAGACTCTGAAAAAGCATTTGAGAAAATTCAACACCCTTTTATGATAAAGGTATTAGGGATCCAAGGATCATATCTAAATATAATAAAAGCAATATATAGCAAGCTGACAGCTAATATAAAATTAAATGGCGAGAAACTCAAAGCGATTCCATTAAAATCAGGAAAAGACAAGGCTGTCTACTATCGCCATATCACTTTAATATAGTGCTTGAAGTCCTAGCAATAGCTATAAGATAAAATAAGGAGATCATGGGGATTCAAATTGGAAAGGAAAAAGCCAAACTTTTGTTATTTGAAGATGATATGATAGTGTACATAAGTGACCCCAAAAACTCTACCAAAGAACTTCTACAGCTGATAAATACCTTCAGTGAAGTGGCAGGATACAAAATCAAATTAAAAAAAAATCAGTAGCCCTACTATACACAAAGGTTAAAGAAACAGAGAGGGAAATCAGAGAAACATCACCTTTCACGATAGTCACAAATACCATAAAGTATCTTGGGATAACATTAACCAAGGAAGTGAAAGATCTATTTGACAAGAATGTAAAGGCCTCAAAGAAAGAAATTGAAGAGGATACCAGAAAATGGAAGGATCTCCCATGCTCCTGGATTGGTAGGATCAATATAGTAAAAACGCAATTCTACCAAAGGCAATCTATAGAGTCAATGCATTCCCCATCAAAATCCCAACAAAATTCTTCATAGACCTTGAGAGAACAATAACTAACTTTATATGGAAAACCAAAAAGCCCAGGATAGCCAAAACAATCCTATACAATAAAGGAACTGCCGGAGGCATTACCATTCCTGACTTCAAAGTCTATTACAGAGCTACAGTAATGAAAACAGCTTGGTATTGGCATAAAAACAGAGATGTTGACCAATGGAATCAAATAGAAACCCGGATATTAATCCACAAACCTATAAACACCTCATATTTGACAAAGAGACTAAAATTATACAGTGGAAGCAAGAAAGCATCTTTAACAAATGGTGGTGGTATAACTGTATGTCAACCTGTAGGAGAATGAAATTAGACCCTTATCTATCACCATGCACAAAACTCAAGTCCAAATGGATTAAAGACCTCAGTATAATTCTGACCACACTGAACCTGATAGAAGAAAAAGTGGGAAGTAGTCTGCAATACATGGGCACAGGAGACCACTTCTTGTGTAAAACCCCAATGGCACAGACAATAAGAGCAACAATGGACAAATGGGACCTCCTGAAACTGAGAAGCTTCTGTAAAACAAAAGACACAGTCATTAAGACAAAAAAGGAATTCTACTGAATGAGAGAAGATCTTCACTGACCCCACATCTAAAATATACAAAGAACTCAAGAAACTAGACATTAAAATTCTAAATACCCCAGTTAAAAAATGTGGTAAGGATCTGATCAGAGAATTCTCAACAGAAGAATTTCGAATGTCCAAAAGATACTTAAGGTCCTGTTCAACTTCCTTAGCGATCAGGGAATGCAAATCAAAACAATGTTGAGATACCATCTTACACTTGTCAGAATGGCTAAAATCAAAAACACCAATGATTGCCTATGCTGGAGAGGATGTGGAGTAAGGGGAACTTTCATCCATTGCTGGTGGGAATGCAAACTTGTGCAACCTCTTTGGAAATCAATGTGGCAGTTTCTCAGAAAAGTGGGAATCAACCTACCTCAGGATCCAGCAATACCACTCTTGGGAATATACCCAAGAGAAGTCCAATCATACTACAAAAGCATTTGTGCAACTATGTTCATAGCAGCATTGTTTGCAATAGCCAGAACCTGGAAACAACCTAGGTGCCCCTCAATGGAAGAATGTATCAAGAAAGTGTGGAGTATATACACATTAGAGTATTACTCAGCGGTAAAAAACAATGACATCTTGAATTTTGCATGCAAATGGATGGAAATAGAAAACACTCTCCTTAGTGATATAACCCAGACCCAAAAAGATGAATATGGTATGTGCTCACTCATTAGTGGACTCTAGCCACAAACAAAGGACATTAAGCCTATAGTTCACAAGCCTAGAGAAGCCAAATATCAAGGTGAACTCAAAGAAAAACATATATAGATACTCCTGGAAATTGGAAGCAAACAAAATCACGGGACAAAAGTTGGGGGCACAGGGCTGGGGATAGGGGTGGGGGTGGGGTTGGGAGAAGGTGAGAATGGGAAGAAGGGAGAAGGGAAGGACTGGGGAGAGCTTGGGGGAGTGGGAGGGTGGAGATGGAGGAAGGGTGGATATTGGAGCAGGGAAGAAGATATCTACATTAAGGGAGCCATTTTAGGGTTGGCAAGAGACTTGACTCTAAAGAGGATCCCAGGTGTCCACGGGGATGTTCCCAGCTAGGTCCTTGGGCAGTAGAGGAGAGGGTGCCTGAACTGGTCTTGTCCCATAGTCACACTGATGAATATCTTGAATATCACCATAAAAATTTCATCCAATGGATGGAGATAGAGACAGAGGCCCACATCCACATCACAGCAATGGACTGAGCTCCCAAGGTCCAGTTGAAGAGCCGGAGGAGGGAGAAGATGAGCAAGAAAGGCAGGACAGCGAGGCGTTGGTCCACCCACTGAGACAGTGTGCCTCATCTAATGGGAGCTCACCAAATCCAGCTGGACTGGGTCTGAATGAGCATGTGATCAAACTGGACTCACTGAATGTGGCTGCCAATGGGTGCAGACTGAGAAGTCATTGATAATGTCACTGGGACCTGTCTCTTCTGCATGTATTTTCTCTTTGGGACCTTAGTCTGTTTGGATGTACACCTTCCTAGGCCAGGATGGAGGGGGGAGGGCCTTGGACTTCCCACAGGGCAGGGCACCATGCCCTCTTGTAAGGAAGCAGGGGGAGGGAGGAGGGGTGGGGAGGGAGCAGGAGGGGACTGGGAAAAGGGGAGGAAATGTAAAATTTTTTAATGGAAAAAATAAAAATATGGATTAAATACATATCAAAGGTATCAGTAGAAATTGGCTATAATTCTTGCATATAAACTAATTTTTTGGTTGATAAGGTTTTGTAATGTGTTTTCAACATAAATCATGCAGTAATAACCTGTGTGTTGTTTTTTACGCAGTTGGAAAGTTGTAAGTATCTTTCCATAGAACAAGGGTTTAAGACTTTATTCTACAGATACTGTGTTTAGATGCTATATTGTTTCCTGTAATAAGTCTTCCACAGAGCCGTGCAAACAGTTTGTCTAGAAAACACTGCTCAGTTATTTTCCAAAGGACATGCAGCACATTTTGGGTTCAAATGTGAGAATTTTGACTAATGTTATTTTGTATTTTAATGAGCATACAGGTCACCTGGAGATCTTGTTAACATAGAGTCTGATTGAGTTACGTCTTAGGTGTGACCTGAGAATCTGAAGTTCTAACAAGCTCCCAGGTGAGGCCAATGCTCAGGATAACAGAGATATAAGGTTATAAATAATACTTCAATGCCTCTTTAGCCACTGTATTTTCAATTTTTATGAATCTTGCTTACTTTGGTAGTTGAGAGGGAGTAATGACATAATATAAATTCTCATTTATTTTCTATTGCTAGGTGAGACAAATAGTTTTACATTTTCCCTTTCATTGTTGACTGTTTATACACTTTGTTGTTCCTGAGGTCGGATAGCTTATTGAGACAGAAATGCTGGGTGTATTTTAACAAATTTTATAATTTACTTGTTGTTTGAGAGTTTTCTTTCAATCTCCAGTGCTAAGTGGATACATGGAAAAAAAATGACATTAAGGAATTCCATTTATCATCTTTTTCCAAAACAAGTAAAGGCATTATGAGATTTTCAAACCATATAATTTAGGAGTTCACATAAAATATTTAAAGAACTTCAAATCAGCAAAAGAGATAGAAAAGTAAATAAAGTAAATTAGACCAGTTTTTTTTGTGTGTGTTTTAAAGAATAGGAAGTTCCTAGGATTAGAACAACAATAACAAAAAAATACACTTTAAAAATGCTTTCTTACTAGAATCATAAATATTCAATTCTAGATCTTCAAGGATTCAGATTTTATTTAGGATAAAAATCAAAATGAAGTTTGACACTACCACCAGTTTTAGGAGAGTCACAGCCTTACAGGACACACTATTCCTTACTAAAGTGAAAGCAAGGTTGTGCTTTTGCTTTAGAAACAAATCTAGCATTCTCTAGTAACACTGAGATTTCACTTACCTCATGCCTCAGAAATCCCATTCTTGGTTAAGAATCCATAAAATATAATAATAACTGTTTTATGCAATAACAGTAACAAAAATACTGGAAACAACAGAGAAACATCCACACTGAAGGCGAGGATACTATGGTGGCTTATGGGATAGTTTCACATTAGAATCCCCAGTGAAGTAAAAAGCTAGCTTGAACATGCACTTTGGATACAGCTTAGCAATCTGCTATAGTGTCTAAAAGGAAGTCATATAAAAACATGTCAAAGGATTCATTTATGCACAATTCTCAACAGAAATGACATCTAAAGAATTTATTGTTTGGCTATACATATTTATACAAAGAGCAAAACCTTATCAAAAAATTAAAGAATTCTTATGCAATTGAGTCAATTTGTTAGTAGAACAAGGAGATTTGAGATGCAATACTAAAAACAAAACCAGTACACACAAATTTTGCCATGCTTTTCTGGTTCATTAATTAGAAGGTCTAGGCACGTTTGAGTTTAAGGTCAAAATCTGATTTTTATGAGTCTTCCTGGATTATCACATTGAAGAAAATCATGAAACTACTGGCCTTGGAGAGACACTTAGGGAGAGAAAAAAATTAAAATCACCAATTAAATGCAAAGCATGTGAACTAGTTTATCATGCTAAAGAAAAGGGCCAGGCAGATAAACAAATTAACCACAAGATGATGCAATCACTCCATAGCAAATAAACCAACCATAGCAACCTTCAAATAATTCTAATCTGTTTTGTTATGAGAAATTTCAAAAAGGAAACTAAGAACAGCAAATTAAGTGTTATAGAACAAGAAGAAAAAAAGTGGAATTAACATGAAAATGCTTTGATATAAAAGAAAACAATTAGAAACTTATTATGCTAAAACAAAACCAAAAATCTAGCCAGTATTAGGAGTATTTACATTGGTATTCAATGGGCAGTTAGAATATTGTTCTATTTTCCTTCCTATTGCTCTGATGACCCCCAAGAACAAAAGCCGAGTCGGGAGGAAATGGTCTATGTTTTTCTTACAAATTATGAGAGAAAGTCAGGGTAGAAACCTGGAAGTAGGAACAAAAGCAGAGGTAATAGAGGAATGCTACTTACCGACTTCCCCTCCAAGGTCTGGGGTGGCGCCACCCACAGTGGGCAGAGACCACACACATCAATCATGCATCAATTAAAAGTCCCACATATTTGAACACAGGCAAACCTTATGTAGAGATTTTTTTTTTCAATTTGAAGTTCCCTCTTTGCAAATGATACTAATTTGTGCCAGGGTGACAAAGGAAAACTAGCAGCACCATTGATCCCTTATCAACTTCACACATAAGTATCACTAATAAACCATAAACCTTCCCCTTTTGTTTGTCCCCAAGATTATGTTAATATAAAAATATAAAATACCGTAACTTTAAATGTGCTACAGTGTTAAAATATTCAGGAACTTAAAAAAAAAGTTCAGTCTCTTTAAAATATCCAAAGTCATTCAAGTGTGAGCTTTTATAAATCAAAATAAATCAAATATTCTCTTATTCTAAAAGAACAGGGCACAATTGCAATCATGTCCAGGAGAAAACCATACTCTAAACAGCACAAATAATTCAGTGTTTATCACCTGGGACTCATTCCTTTTACACCCTTATCTGGGCTCCAAAGAGCTTGGGCAGTCACATTTCTGTGGCTCTGCTGCCACAACACACACACACACACACACACACACACACACACACACACACACACACACACACACAGAGAGAGAGAGAGAGAGAGAGAGAGAGAGAGAGAGAGAGAGAGAGAGAGAGAGAGAGAGGGGGGGAGAGAGGGAGAGAGGGAGAGACAGACAGACAGACAGACAGACAGACACAGCGGCTGGCAAATTCCCTAACTGACACTTACTGGTGATGCCTATAATCTTGTAGTTGCTCAGTCCATAAGGTAGACATCTCGGCAATTACAATATGGCACAAAACCCTGGATGGATCCAGCAGAACCACTTATCCTTAGTCTAAGATGGAAGCTTGGTAACCCTAGTTCTGACATCAGTGAAAGACTCAGAAATTGCAGCCAGGTAAGGCAGCAAGAGGGAAGACCAACAGAGCAAAAGATAACATGTTTTCCTTCCAACACAGCTTTTATTAATCTGGACTGCTACAAGAAGGGGTTGCTCACAATTTAAGTGGGTCTTACCACATCTATTAAGGCTACTGGAACAGTTCTTTGGGTAAGACTCCATGTTCAAGTGATTTCAACATGTGTCAAGTTGACCTTAAAGTCAATCATAATAGTTATGAACATATTACATGTCCTTAGGAAGTGTTTGGAAATGGAGGAAAGTTTATGTGGAAAATATAGCTAACCATATATATCAAACATGCAGTTGCAAAGGATCCTAATATAATGTCTGTTCCACATACATTTTGAATTGTACATCAATTACTAATCTAGATTATATTGAATGTCTTATTGAAAATGAGGATTTAATTTTTCTTTATGAACCTGGTTTATATTAGGCAAGCATTCCACTGTCTGGATCCAGTTCTGAATGGGATTTTCCATTTAGAATTGGATGATATTCTGAATCCTGAGATGGTAGTGTATGTTAAAACTTGAAAGAATGGGAAAAGAAAATTTCTAGTTTAAAGCCAGCCTGTACCATGTAACAAGACAATTTAAATATATATGTGTGTGTGTGTGTGGTGTGTGTGTCTGAAATATATATGCTCATAACTACCACCCACTTTGGATGTCCAAACACTTCATAACTTTTCATACATCAATTTTCAAAAATAAATAAGTCTGCTTATTGGCTCACCAATGTTGATTTTTCTATATGATTATTTCCAAAAAGTTGAAATGCTATATCTTCACTGCAGTTTTGGTAAAAATCTTAAACATCCAAGGCACAGCATTTGAACCCATTCTTTTCCCTAGCTTAGCTTCTTGTGGCTTATGCTTAGCCATGTCTCCCACCAGTTCAGCTCCACCTTTACCTGTGGACCAGGATCCACTGTGGAGTACATGGTTCTGCGAGGGGATCGGCAGTGCATTCACGAAGGGTTTTGCACACTGATCTTTAATTTACCTCCCCCAGAAAATGACTTTAACACCTCAAGCAATGTAGAGATTATTTTATAGTTTCTGTGTAGATGACTAGATTGTTTGCAAGCAAGAGTAGCTGCTTATATGTCTTTTCTCCCCTTTCCTCTTCTTCCTTTGTGTCTAGGCCATTTAGAACAATTCACAGATGTGGCTGTCATTATTGTTTGTTCTTGGCATCTAAGATTATTCCCATGTATGGCGTTGCTACTCTGACAAGTTTATAGATGACACTTAGCATCTGAAGATTTCTCTGTGTCCCTCATTTATAGTTTAGTGTGATTACTTGATTAAAATGTATAAAAAGTGATACCATCATATTTGTCTTCATCTGCTCACATGCACTTCACTTTGCACATTGCTTTCATGCTGTGATGACTGTATCATTGCACACAAATATTCATTCTTCGCATTCCCTGTAAGAGGGCCATACCGCCCTCTGACACAAGACTGACTATTGCTATGCCAACAGCAAGCATAAGTGAATGCTTTGGTTACAGCCTGAACAGAGGCACACCTTGGAGCAAAGCGGCAGGGTGGAGCACAGTCACAGCTGACCTTCAGCCCACGTGAGTCGGGAGTTCTAAAGGAATCCGTTTGCCTTTCAGTTTCAGAAATCCTTCAGTACAAAGAGCTGCACAGAGCTGACTAAAAATACTTTCTTATGTAATGTCTGTTTGACAATATTGTTACAGTATTAGTTTATAATGACTTTGCAAATGGAGATTTGAATTTTTCTTTCAAATATTGCAAACTCATTTTTTTTCATTATACAGCAGTATTCACCCACAGTTTTAAAATATATTGGGTTGTACTTTTCAATGACTTGTGATTCATTTTCTCTTTTTTGATGTACTACAAACCAAATTTTAAAAGCAATTTTAAGTACATTTAAAAAATGGTATTATTTTCTAATTTTAGAAAATCTGCTAATAAATTCTGTAGCCTTGGTACTTTTATACATGCTGATCACAGCTTCCTTACTCACTCTGTCCTGCCTTGTTTGTTCTCCTTGCGTTGCCTGCCAAGTGCTGAGATCGACTGTAAGGTCTAAAACAAATGAATATCTATGAAGCATCTTCATAAAGGGCTACCATTTTCAAAATAAAATTATTCTAATTTTGATTTTGCTTGATTTTATTACCATGATTTTTCTTTGGTCTTTGCCAAGATTTGCCCTGCTTTTGTTACTTCTTTGTTTGTAAATATTTATATACTTTCATTTACTTGGTTTTGTATATGTATATTTAGCGAGATCAGAGTGTTTCTTTTTCATTAAATTTTATTTTTCTTTACAAGCATGAACATGATCTTATTTCTGCAGGTTTCACTATTCATGCTTACTTGTTTATTTTCACACAGAGTTTCACTATGTAGTTGAACTTCTTATCCTCCTGTCTTCACCTACCAAGTTCTAGGATAATAGGCAATCCAGTCATGGTTATTTATCTCTCTCTTTTCTTTTGCTTGAACATTTCATATAGGCAATACTGTTTTGACTAAGTCTACCTCCATTTTCTATACATTCAATATAACCTACTCCCCTACTGTCACTATTCCTTCCCAATTTCATGGGTTTTTGCTTTGTTTTTTAAATCCACTAAACCCACTTCATGCTGCCAATATGTGCATGGGTAGTCTTTCAAAGGATATACCCCTGAAGAAAACTGACTCTCCCTCTTTCAATTGTCACTAGTAGCCAATAGCTCCTCAGCTATGGGTGGGATTTCATGACCATCTCTCCCTGACATAATGGGATTTTAGCTGACTTAATCTTGAAAATGTATTGTGCATATTGTCATAGCAGATGTGAGTTCATATGTGCAACTGCAAAGTTATGGCTGAGAAGCTTTGTTTCTCTGTAGACAGTTATCCATTGCCTCTGGTCCCTACACTCCCTGCCTTTTCCAAAATGATCCCTTATCCTTGGGAGGAAGAGTTTGGTATAGATGTCTTGTTTAGGCCTGAACAGTGCAGTGTGTAGTCTCTTATTCTCTATATGTTGACTACTTCTGGTCCCTGTGTTGACTACTCCTGGGTCCCTACCACAAAAAGACCTATCCCAGATAAGGTATAATAGATGCACTTATATAGGTTAACTGACGCATGGTACAGCAAAGATGTAGTCATGAGGAAGTAACCATTCCTACTTTATGTCTGTTTATTATTTGATACATGTTTTCTGTCTATGTCCTGTGATGTCTCTAAGTTTCTTCCTGTTTCATTTGTTTATTTTTAAACAAACTGAAGTCACCACTTCTATGTAGTTCCTCTAAATTGAGCTTTGGTAACCTGGGTTAACTGTGTTTGGGAAATACTAAATAAATGTACAAGAAATAAAAAATATTTAATCAGATTTCAATATAGCAAATTCTTATATTTGTTATATCTTACTTCAGTTATTATTGCTAATATCTTGATATGCCTTATTCATAAATTAAAATCTGGTATATATGGATGTGAAGTACATAATATATTAGGGAAAACACCATGCAAAGTTTCAGGAATCCTATGGATGTCCTAAATACAAACTTCTGTCTTATATTTAACCTCCTTTGTTTACAGTTGTAAGTTTTACATACATGAAGACTTACAAGCAAACCCATAGGGTCACCCTTATGAACTGAATCTATGAACTATATTACCTCTAAATTCCTATTTTGTTCTAACCACTACTGTAACAGTTAGGACATATACAATCTGGAGGACACATAGATCACAAGAACAGTCTTCACAAATGGGACTGATACCTTAAGAATGACTTCTCATGAAGCAACCCTGCCATTTCTGACTATTGAGAAAGCAATGGCTTTTTAGGGAAAGTGGGTCCATGCTAGACACATGCATTTATGAACTCGGCTAGTGTTAGATATATTTTCATGGATTTTTACTCAAGAATGGAATTGCTGGTGTAAGTTATATGTGAGATTTCAGCTTTAAAAGAGTGCTAGATAAAATTCTAAAGCAATTATACCAAGTTATTGCCATTATAGTCTTTCACCTTTTCTAGTATTTGAATGTAGTTCTGTGATTTTTCCTCTTAGCCCTTCTTTTAAGAAGCTGGATCACATGCTTTTTGATAAGCTATATTTTCATCTATATTCAGTACAGCATAGATACAAAATCCCTTTGAAGTTTTATAATTCACCTGTGAATTATGTAAAAGTCCACGAGTAATATTCCTGTTCATCCTGTTCCTAAGTTCTAGTTTGCTTCTGTAGTGCTTAGAAAGCATTTTTCATTTGATTTTGACTTACACTGGTTTAAGCTTGTTTCATGATCTAGCTCAAAGCATATTGCAGTATATGTCCTCTGAGCATGTAGGCAAAATGTCATTCACTGCTCATTACATAGAGTTTTCAGTCAATATTGATTTTATGCACTCAAGTGATAGTAGTGTGGAAATCTATCAGGGGTCACAAGAGATACACCAGATGATAACTAGTTTCCAGCAGTCCAACTTACCAAATGAGTGATTCTCTGATAGGGTGCCCCACCTAGAAAGGCCATAGAGTTGCTGGCTGTGGAAACTAGTGCTCTTTTCTGTAATTTCTCTTATGAGTCACTTTATTTCTTTAGCATCTTGAGTAGGTAGAACAGTTCTCCTGGGAACCCTGTGCAAGCCCAATTGTGTCCCCAAAGAACCAATTAAACCCTGCCCCAGCTATTTTGCCATCTGACTTCTTGATTCTAGAACCCAGACAGAAAGTAAGGAGAATGGCTTGGAGAGGGACAATGGGGAATCTTCACCAACCAATTATCTTTAAGAGGTTGGACCAAGTTAGGGTGTGGCTTTCTGGGACTTGGAGAAAAAATGGCATGCAGCCCAAGTGCCCTCTCTCTGTGTGTAGTTCCTGTGTGGCACAGCTGAGCTTGGACTTCTTGTTCCTGTTTCATGATTTCTCCCTTTATAATAAATAAAAATATTGTTTTATCTTTTATCTAGCCTGGTTATTTTCCAAATTGAGTTAACTTTTACAGTTGGTGCCCAACGTGGGACTCAGATCTCCAGCAGCTCTAGTTAGCCACTGTCATTCTCCATGCCTTTCATTTGGGTATGGAATTTCCGCACAGTGGCCCTTAGTAGCTGCTAGCCGCAGTCCTTCATATTTTCTCATTAAACATCTCAGAACACCTTGGCCATCTGTGACTGCATGGCTTGCTTCTGGGTCCAGATTGGATGTGGGCTTCCCTGCTTTCTTGCTCTCTTTGTTCTCATGGAGCTGTTGATCAATCAGGGGCCTACAAGGTGCACACAGTCCATGATTTACATTGAATAATTGTTTTAAATCTGAGCATATCTTTTAGCATTTAATGCTAAAATCAGATACAACCTGGCCAAGTGGCTACAAGTGCACCGCAAAACCTACTGGCAAGTAACACTTACTGCACCTACTCCAGCTCAAACTCAACCACAGGTAACATTTAGAATTTAAAATATAAAATATAAATTTATAATTTCAATGGGCAAGATGATGGACATTTTAACAATTCAGGAATTCAATAACTTTTTTACTTATACCATATACGATGTTATGTAAGGTTTATATGGCTTCCCTCATACATCCCTCTATTTGATTCTGGGAATTAGCTTTGTCCTTCAAATTTTCTCCTTAAAAACATAGTTTGATAACAGGGGCAAAGATGACTCAGTTTTAGAAATGATACAGTCTTTACAGACTGATAATGACCAACTAAAAGGGAAATTCAGCATCTGGAGAAGGACAGAACCAATTTGACAAACAAAACCCAGTCAATGACACAGGGTACTGGGGCATTGTCTGAGAGAATTCGTACTGTTGAACATGTTAATAGGACTATATTGAAGGGTTATGATAGTTGACTGATAGAATGCTTCTCCAGGAAGGTAATATGCATGCTATAAAAATTATGTCCAAGGATGAGACATTATCTTTACTGGACAGTCTTTATACCTTGGAATAGTCAATGAGGACATTAGTATAGAACACTGAACAGGAGATTCAGACTTTACAAAAGGCAGTGGTAAAAAGATTTGAAAAGATTGAGGAATTTATCAAATTTGATGACCAGGAACAAAAGGTACACAGACAAAATGTAGCCTCATCAGTATGTACCAAATTCTGGGATAGTTTAACCAGAGTTCTACCTGCCTATCCACTGATACCATCAGAAAGAGCACCTTGCACAAAACACCCTAAGGTAGTCAAAGAATATACATGAAAACCCATATGTATGACTGACCTAAAGGAAATTAAACAAGCAATTGTTTCTTATGGAATACATTCGTTCTTCATTAGGGAAATGGTTAAAATGTGAGCTTCAAGTAACAAGGCAATGGCACCAGAATGGATACAGTTAATCTCAGCAGTTCTAGAAAATGGACCTCAGCTGCTTTGCAAGTGTTATAGGGGAGAAGAAGTGAAAATTTTAGAGTAACAGGAAAAAGCAAAAGGACTTGGGATTCTCCAAGATCAAATTCTGGATCAAGGACTTAACTCTGATCCTCAGGATCAGGCTCTTTATGATGAACACACCTTGTCCCTATGTAGCACAGCAGCTTTAAATGCTACAGATTTAGGATTCAGGATGAGGAAATTAAATTGAATCAAATACTAGGGTTAAACAAGGTCAGAGAAAACCCTTTAGTGATTTTTTACAGAATTTAACTAAGACCGTACAAATAGGGGTAACAGACCCAGAAGCTAGAGGTGTACTAATTGAAATTTTGGCTTTTGAGAGTGCCAACTTAGAATGCAAAAAGATCCTTGGGCCTTTAAAGATCAGATCAGAACTAATGGATGAATGGATCTTGTGTACAATGAATGTTGAGACACTTGACGATATTACTAAAGCTTGGGTAGGAAAAGCAATTTCCAATGGTATGAAGAGACCAAAATACCAAATGTTTTAATTGTGGTAGAATATGACATCTAAGAAGGGATTGTAGAAAGGAATTTCTGGGAATAATATCTCTTCTGTGAATGGCAAAAATAGGAGGACTCAGTTTTCAGGTATATATAGGAGGTGTGGCAAAGGCCAACATTGGACCAATGAATGTAGGTCAACAAAAGACAGGCAAGGCAATCCAATACCATTGGGAAACTCCTCTCACAGGCCCCCATAATGAACATGGTCCAATCATTTCCAGTTAATATGGAAAATGTGTCTCACCAGAAAAATTTTAAAAAATCCAGAGCCTACTGTAAAAACCATACTAATCTGGATGATGGAATATATGTGAAGGATGAATCAAACACTCCAGTAGGACATAGGAAATGTACATTCTGGCAGACTTCTATAAATGACCAAAGACCAAAACTAAGAGTGTGTATAAATAGCATTTTATTGAAGGCTTACTAGACATGGGT
Organism: Ondatra zibethicus; assembly: GCA_004026605.1. Taxonomy (NCBI): domain Eukaryota; kingdom Metazoa; phylum Chordata; class Mammalia; order Rodentia; family Cricetidae; genus Ondatra; species Ondatra zibethicus. The sequence goes on along the minus strand of PVIU01003418.1, from coordinate 68,187 downwards.
GCAGATGTCTAGTATCATTACTCCAGAATGTTGGCATCTGAGTTGGCCTCTTCAAGAGGTAGATGTTAAGTTCCTAGGAATTGAAACCCTATCTCAAGTGAAGCAAAGCATGTGATGGGTCAAATGCATAGGGCCAGAAGGACAGAAAGGAAAGCTGAGGCCTTATGTAGCTAATATTGCAGTGAATTGTGGGTTCATGACCTATTGCAGCAATGAAATCCCCAGATTAACATTCCTATAACCTCAAGAACTTATGTTTCTGGGGAAGATATTATAGACAAAGCTCATCAACCTTTCAGGTTGTATAAGAAGACAAAGCAATTGACAAACCTTTGGAGGTACTAATGGCCCTGCCCTTAAAATGATTAACTGAGAAACCAATATGGGTTAAACAGTGGCACTAACAGAAGAAAAGCTTCAGGCTTTAGAACAGCTGGTACAAGAGCAACTAGATGCTCACAATATTGAAGAATCTACCAGCCCTTGGAATTCTCCTGTATTTGTTGTTAAAAAATAATCTGGAAAATGGAGAATGGTGACAGATCTAAGGGCTATCAACAAGGTTATTCAACCTATGGGCCCTCTACAATCTGGAATTTCTCTGCCTTCTCTGTTACCAAAGGGATAGCCTCTCATAGTTATTGATTTAAAGGATTGTTTCTTCACTATACCTTTACAAGAAAAGGACAGAGAAAAATTTGCCTTCACAGTGCCTATTTATAACAATTCTCAGCCTACTAGGAGACATCAATGGACCGTCCTCCCACAGGGAATGCTCAATAGTCTCACCCTGTGCCAAGTCTATTTCCAATGCAAGACTTAGACTCTTTGGAATAGAATGCTTATTAAAACATTTATCAAGTGTTCCTTGCTTAATATTGTTTATGTTGTTTGTAATTTTATACTTGATATTTGTTCCTATTCTATCTTTGTATTGGGTTTGGATTGCTCTTATATAAACAAAAGTGGGGAGTAATGGGGAATCTTTGCCAACCAATTATCTTTAAGAGGTGGGACCAAGTTAGGGTGTCGCTTTCTGGGACCCAGAGAAAAAAAGGTGTGTTGCCCAGGTGCCCTCTCTCTATGTGTGAGTCCCTTGCAGAACAGCTGAGCTTGGACTTCTCATCCCTGTTTCATGAGTTTTCCTCTTATAATAAATAAAAATACAATTGTTTTATTTTTTATCTAGCCTAGTTATTTCCTAAACCACGTTAACTTCTACTCCGAAAACTTTACATCTTCCCTAAGAATAGCTTTGGGTGTATTCCCATTGCTTGCATGCTTATCTCATGAAGATATTTGATCTACTGGGCACATATATCTGTGAATAGTCAGAAAGATGACTTTTCATTTGTCTGGATAATTTTGATATATAGAATATACACTAGGGCATGCTTCATTACTGGATCTATTGGTCCCACAAGGATTGTGGGCACTTAAAATCTGGCCTTGTTCTTTTGCTCAGACTAACTTCACATAGTTGGCTTACTTTCACTTCAGAGCAAGTTCAAACTAGACTAAAGGCTTTTTGCAAATAGATCATAAGTTTGGAACCATATGGGTATGCACAAGGTCAGAGCCACAGATGTCCAACTAAGGTTACTAAGAAAACCATGTCAATTCTTTGCTTGCCAGTCTGTTAACAAAAGACCCATGTCTCAAAGCTTATCTCACTGGGCAGTGTACACCCTGTCCTCTGGTCATGATCTTAGTCCTGTAACTTTGGACCTTTGTGTTCCATAGTACATTGCTTTATCACTTGCCCTAGGGCTGTGTTTTTGATGAATGAGAGACAACTCTTGAATTTTCTTTATCACTTCAAGGCTCCTGGGAAAAAGAGAAGTTTGAAATTAGAAAGAGAAAAGCTAGGAAAAGTTAGAAGTAGGACAGGAGAATTAGGATAGAAGCAATAATAAATTTTCTTTTATTTACAATAAAAGAAATAAAGAACATGGAACGATAGCAATATTATTTTATTAATAATTAATACTAATAAATAATATTAATTTATTGATTATTTAATTAATAATCTGATTATATTTAATTGAGATAATACAGAAACCAATGTGGAAAAGTACATAGTGGAGAATTCATTTCACATTCAGATTTTTCTAATTTCCTCTACTTGATGAAGCTTCCTTTTTAAAACCTGAGGGGGTACATTGAAGCCTTTTTTCAAAGGCTCCTGGTAGATATCTTTTCTTTGATTTATGTAAGCATAAGTGCAAATGTATGGTGTGTGTGTGTGTGTATGTGTGTGTGTGTGTGTGTGTGTGTGTGTATGTGTGTGTATGCCTCTGCACATATGGAGGCCAGAAAGATCACCTGGTGTGCTCCTCTACTACTCTGCACCTATTCCTATGAGGAAGGTTGTTTCCTTGAACATGAGGCTCTTTCTTGGTTAAGCTGGAATACAGAAACCTTAGAAATTCTCCTGTCTCTTCCCACTCCCAACTGAAGTAACAGACATGTTCAGATTCAAACCTGAATCTTCACAGTTATGAAATGAGAACTCTTAACTGCTGAACTATCTCCCAATCTCCAACTCAGCACAATCTCTGTTGATTTTGTCTTGCAGTCTTACTAATTTTTAGACATGAATGTAAAAGAAACATATGGATGTTGAAGGCTATATCTGTAGATTTGGGTTTATGTATTTCTCCCCAAAGTTCTTTTACTCTCTGCACAATATTTTGACTGTGCTATTTTAAATATACACTTTTATGATTAAGTTATACACCCCCTCTATTTCTGTCATTATTTTTCTTGCTCTAAGTTATCAATATCTGATATTCATGTAGTCAATCCTTTTATTTGTTTGAGTGATATATTTTCTATCCTAGCACTTTCAACCTTCCTATGTCAATATATTTGAAATAAATTTTAAAGCACACAATTGTATCATAATTTTTAATCTACCAATATCTGTATTTTCCCTCTTTTTATTAAAAATAGATTCTTGTCTCATACAATAACCAGATTAGAGTTTTCTCTTCCTCTACTTCTCTTAGTTGTTCCCTTTTTCTTCTCCCATTTGGATCCACCCCATTTCTGTCTCTCATTAGAAAAGAATAGGCTTCTAAGTGATAACAACAAAATTAAATGTAATACGATTAAAATAGCTAACACACTGAAGTTGGACAAGGCAAACCAACAGAAGGTAAAGGACCCTAAGAGAAGGCACAAGAATCAGAGATTCACTCTTTGCTCACACACTCAGGATTTCCATAAAAATACTAAACTGAAAGCTATAATATAAACACAGAAGACCCTGTGCAGACCCATGTAGGCTCTGTATTTGCTGCTTCAATCTCAGTGAGTTCATACTATTAGTTCAATTTGGTTAAAGGATTTTGATCTTTTGGTGTCCTCCATCCTCTCTGACTCTTGAAGTCCTTCTGCCTCCTCTTCCACAGGGTCTCTGAACTCTGAGAGGAGAGATTTTATTTAGACATCCTAGTTAGAGATGCATGTTCCAAGGTCTCTCTGTATAATGTCTTGCGAGTTTTCTTTGATGATGGCTGAATAAAGTATTGATCTATAAGCATAGAAGAATATCATTAGGAGACATTTTATTGTTACTAAGTTTTATGTGATATCTCTGGTTCATGATAATGCAAGCAGTATCCAGTAAGATTTCCACTGTGTAGAATGAATGTTAAGTCAAAGAAGACATTGTTTGGTTACTCCAACAAGCTTCATGCCACAATTGCACTAGAATATTTGACTGGCAAGAAGGATTGTAGATCAAAGGTTTTGAGGCTGGGTTGATGTTTACATTTCTCTTTTAGTAGCTTGTAGAAATCCTTCCCATACCAAAGACACTAGAACATGGGGTGAAGGCTCTATATAGATACCAACTCAATATTCCCATGTTCAAGGAGTGATGTGGGTGTTGTCTTAAGAGATGGGGACTGCTGATAGTTTGGCCAAAACAACCTATTGTCTTGGTATCAGCTTGGGCTGTTTGGGAATTTCCAAGGACTCCACTGGCCAGGACTCAATTGGATGTAACTAGTTCCAGTATTGGAAGATTCATTTGATGACAAGAGATAGCCAATTGGGACTCCATCTCCCTCATTATTTGGAGACTTCATAATGATTGTCTTCATTTATTTTATCCACTACTCTAGGATTACATATCGCCCCTCACTTCTAGCTGTCTCTCCCCATTTCCTCCCTCATCATCATCTCTCTTCCTTCTCCACCTGATCCTCCAGTTCCTTTCCCCTCAATCTACCCATAATAGCTACTTTATTTTCCCCTCTAAGGAAGAGCTATATATCTCCCCTATTTTTTTTCTCTATACCTAACCTCTCTGGGTCTATGGAATGTAACTTGGTTACCACTTATTTAATGGCTAATATCCACATGTAAGTGAATATATATCATACTTATTTTTCTGAGTCTGGGTTATCTCAATCAGGATAAATTTTTATTTCCATCCATTCGCCTGAAAATTTCATGATGCCATTTTTTTAAACAGTTGAGTTACACTCCATTGTGTAAATATAGTACATTTCTTTTATCCACTCTTCATCTAGGTTATTCCCAATTACTGTTCTTTATGAATAGAACATCAATGAATATAGTTGAGCAAGTGTCCTTGTGGAAGGATGAATCAGCCTTTGGTTATATGTCTAAGAGTGGTATAAATGGATCTTGAGGTAGATCAATTCCCATCTCTCTGAGGAACTACCACACTGATTTCTATAGTGTCTGGAAAATTTACACTCCCACCAGCAATGGGTATGTGTTCCCCTTCCTCCACATACTTATCATTATGAACTGTTACTTGTGTTACTTGTGTTATTGATCATCTTCATTCTGACAGGTATAAGATGGAATCTCTAAGTAATTTTGATTTTGATTTCCCCAATGACTAAGGATGTTGAATATTTCTTTAAGCATTTCTCAGCCCTTTGTGATTTTTTCTATTTAGAATTCACTGTTAACATCTGCATCCCATTTTTTAAAATTGGATTGTTTGGTTTTTGACCAGTATCTGTCACACACACACACACACACACACACACAAATATATATATATGTCTGTGTATATCTGCATGTATATTTAAGTATATATGTGTATATATACATACACATCATGTATATTTAGTGCAATTGTTAGTATATGGGTGCTGAAATATGCTTTTTTAATTTTGTTTTATTTTATTTGTATATTTTTGAGTCTCTCCTTTGTTTTGTGTCTTCTTGCATGTTACTTATTCATAAAAAATCCTCTTAAATTTTTAATTTAAATAAATCTAATTTTAACACACCAAGAGAAGAGAATGAGCTCATTATAAAACTTCTTACAAGCTAGGAATCAAAGTGCAACTCTGTGCTATAATCAAGAGTAATTTTATTAGAGCATATTGAAAGCATTTCCTCTGCTGTCACATTTCCCATCAATACACAATAGTTACTTGCCTTGCTTGTTTTGTAAAGAAAGAAGAAAATGGTAAATGACATGTAAGAGAATGAACACAACTCAAAGGTATCCACAGTGACTCAGGACGTACCAAACAAATTCACAAAGTAGCTTGATAAACATATCAATATGAGAAACACATTTTTCTTCATTTTGTTAACAGTCAGCAATATGAAATTAAATATAGGAAATGATATCACTTAAAATTAGTTTTAAAAATACTTAAAGGAAAAAGCGAACAAAAAATTAGCCCCATTTTCAGATATTGCATTTGTAGTACAAATTTACAATCCAGAACACAAGAAAAAAACATAAACTAGATTTAAAATAGGCAACAAAATGCAGAAAGAGGTCGTTCAAATGCTTGGTAAACTTATAAAATATGTAAACAAAGAACACAAAAATGCGTACACTGCATTTCAGCATCTCTATTTTTATAGTAATGAGCATAGAACTACAATGCAAACATGTTTTGAAAGATATTTGCAATGGCATCCACTGGGTCATTATCATTTCTAAAACATCAGCTATATTGGATTAGACAAATATTCTATTCTGTTTTACTTATAAAATACTCATTTAAAGTAAAGGATGTTAAATTTTATTTTATTTTATTTTTATTTGAAACAGAAGATCCTAGTATCAATGGTGTATTCCATAGGATCCCATTTTCACTTCTAAAACCTTGTCAGTGTTGTTGGGACAGTAGGAGCTGACCTGAGAGAAGATTGCCTGGGAGGACATGTAACACACTAACAGAAGATGACATTGCAGGTATTCCTGAACCAAGGCCAGAAGGTGACTTTTTGTGCAATGCCCAAGGACAATGAGCACCTGGAAAGCCAGAATTATTTTCATATTCACATAACAAGAACATACGTTAAGCAAATAAAGACACTTTCCAGTAGGTGTTTGTTTCTAATCATCTCCTTATTTGGTTTTATTCTGAAACCCTTAGAAGGCATATGTCAGTAAGTGAGAAAAATGTTTTTCAAGTTCTAATAACTCTGTAATACAAAGCTTCCTTTATGACTGTATATGTACACAACTATCCCGTATTTATGTCCCATACATGGCTTATTCTGCCACCAATACATCAAAACAAGTTAAAATTTGCTTTCCTAAATACTGGCAATTCTCCTTTCTCCTCCCATGATTTGGATAGTAACTATATTGAATGAACTCAAGTCATAGAGAACTGTGTTCTCTCTTTTTTTAATTTTTAAAACAATCTTATTTTACATCCCAATCTCAATTCCCTCTCTCTCCTGTTCTCCTGCTTCCCCACCTGTTCCTCAGAGAGGGTGAGGCTTCCCGTGGGGAGTCAAAAAAAAAGTCTCCCATATCACTTGAGGCAGAACCAAGGGGCTTTCCTCTGTATCTAGACTGAGCAAAAGGTATCCCTCCACAGGGAATGGTCTCCATAAAGCCAGTTATGCAATAGGGATAAATACTGGTTCCACTGCCAGTGGCCCCACAAACTGTGCAAGCTACACAACTGACACCCACATTCAGAGGGTCTAGTTAGAGCTTATGCAGGTTCCCCAACTGTTAGTCTAGAATCAGTAAGCTCCCACTTGCTTGAGTCAGCTGTTTCTGTGGGATTCCCTATCATCTTCTTGGCCCCTTTGCTCATAATATTATTCCTCCCTTTCTATGACTAGACTCCAGGAGTTCAGCCTACTGCTTAATTGTGGATCTCTGCATCTGCTTCCATCAGTTACTGGATGAAGGTTCTATGATAACAATTAAGGTAGTCATCAATCTGATTACAGAAGAAATAGCAAAGGATAACCAGTCTACAACTCCAGAGAAGACAGGAAATAAAGAGAACCCTAAGAGGGACATACAAGGATCCCGCCTCCCCCAGAAAGAAGTAGACAGGTTCTCCTTAGTAAATTGGCAGCATGGGGAGAGGGGGAGGGTGGTAGTGACGAGAAGGGGAGAAGGGGAGTGGAGAGGAGAACATGAGGGATTGGGAAGGTTGAGCTGGGTGAAATACAGAGAGGGAGAACAAAGAAAGAGATACCTTGAAAGAGGGAGTCATTATGGGGTTATTGAAAAACTAGACACTAGGGAAATTCCCAGGAATCCACAAGGATGACTCCAGGTAAGAATTTAAACAAGAGGGGAGAGGCTACCTTGACAGTCCTTACCCCTTAATGGCATTAACTGTGTTATCTTAATACAGACTGGTTCTTGTTTTTTTCAGTTAACTTGATCTTTAATGATCATTCCAGTTCTTATAGACACCTTTCTTGGTCATTTTGTTTATTCAAACTCATTATCTAGTAAATTCTTCACCATTTATCATGGGAGCAGTATTAGCAAACATATGAGGTAGTAATTATCTGTGAATTCAGGTTTTAGACTTGACAGACTTTCTGCGTAAAATCCTTGACTTGCATGTTCTTTCATTGAATATGCAAGCTTTGCTCTGTTTTCTGCTCTCATATTGCTTTTGCAACATAATGATAATGGAATTATTTTCTGATATCACTCTCTTGATCAGCCCTTCAATGGATGGCAGATGTCTTTTTGTTTTATAAATTTTAATAAACATAGTAATGTGTATTTGGAATTATTAATATGTGGTACACTCTTGACTGTATCATGTATATATTCAAATATATATATATAATGATACAGTCAAGAGTGTACCACATACTTAATATTTTAATATTAATTTAAGATTTAATAATTTCAGGCATGATTGTGAGCTATTGTTTTTTGGTATTCAGTTTTTTTATTTTTGCTTTATTTTTCAGCCACTCTGATTCTTTGTAGGAAGGACATAATTTATTATTTGCCACTATTTAAGGCTTTGTGATTATTTACATATTTCAGTTTCGTTTTAATCCCTGTAATTATTACTGTGCTTTTTATAATCCAGTCTCCATTTAAACATGTTACTTACTTTCCAATGAATGACTGAATTCTGATACCGTGTTTGAGATTTTAAAATTAGCACTCCTGCTATTCTGCTGTGCTTTGTAATGCTTTCTTAATGTCTTCAGTGCACATGGAAAATGTAGATTTGTGTGTGTGTGTGTGTGTGTGTGTGTGTGTTTGACAAGTTTCTGCTGTGTTCTCATTGTAGACAATGTCTAGATTCTCCTTACACTGACCTTGAAAAAATTAACTTACTATAGAAATAGATCCTGAAGTGTCTGTTGTCCATCGTTTGCTAAGTGATGCTGAAACATAATTCTCAGTTGCTTTCTCATTTCATGGAGCTCCACCTAGATCCTTTCCATGTAAACTTCAAAATTACATTGGACTCTTCTATGGAGTACCCAGATTTTCCTCCCTTTATCATTTTTATCTGAATTTTCTCTTTATCTTTTAGCAGTAGCAGTGTCCTTGCTAAGTTCAATGCTATTCCTTGCAATGTCTCTTCCTAGGTGTGACTCTAGGAAGCTGGTTCTCAAGGTCTATATGGTGCAAACCAGTTTAGCTTCTTCAGTGTTTATCTCTGACTCTTGTACCCAGTCTCTTAACCATCCCAAAACTCTGGTCTGAATATTGGTCAGACACGCCAGATATTGAGAACATGAGAGCTACTTGGAGGGTTTCTTGAATGATGGAATAATAAACTGATTATGTTCCCCTATTATCTTTCCACGAAGACATTATTGGTAGGTAGCTTTTGTGGCTACTGGATATTAATTCTCCCGTGCAAGTTATCTGAGGCCTGTGGACATAATTGGCCAGCAAGTTTTATTGTTAATGCTGTTATAGTTTTAATTTTTACTGCCTGTTTAGTCCATTCATAGGATCAAAAATAATCAGAATATATATTTTTGCTCATAAATAGTGCTGATCTTAAAGTAGAATCTTCATGGATGGGATTTTAAATTAATAATGAATTGGTATAGTAAACCTACTGATTTAATTACTTCTACTTAATTAAGGTTTCTACTTTGGAAGTGCACACCAAAACCTTGGGAACCTATCAGCAACAAGTTGATTTTACTTCTCAGCTTTTATACAAAGAGCATAATTTCATAAGAACAAAATTATATCTTTCAAAACTTTTCATGAAAGTGTATTTATAATGAAAAGTATTAATCATAATAACAATATAAACTTATAGTTATAGTTGCTTGATTCAATAATAAATTAATGAAATACTATTTACTCTTCAAGAACTTGATACACACCATACTCAGATATGAAAGTGAGATAAAGAAATTTAGAAATAAGTTGAATAATATAATACTTATAGGCTACAGATATAGAAATATAGATATTTATAGATATAGGTATATGTGATAAATAACAGTGATTGTTAGTGTGGTAGAAATTGTTTATAAATATATTTATGCTATTATCATATATGCATATATATCATTTCAAATGTTAAATAAGAATTATGCTCATTCAATACTCTTAGGGTCTTCGGACAGTCCCATGAAAGGGATAATTTCCAAGATATCTTACCATTAGAACTACAAATCATTCCAGAAAGGATCTGGCTCAGTCATATTACAAAAGAGATTTTTTTCTTTACTTATTTCTGTAGTGTGGTTTGTGTGCAGTCACTAATAAGGTATGGATATCTGGCTTCCTATTTTGATCTGGGGTATAGAATTGCTCATCAATCAGATAGGGCTGCGATTTCCCATTATGCTTTTAGAGATCAGAGTTTAAAAGAAAATAAAATCGTTTAATCCATAGGTAAACCCAAAGGAAATAGCAAAACAAAGCCTCTATTTTTTTCTGTCATGTTTCATTGGTTTTTAATGAACTGTTTAAGTTAATTGAGTAACAAAGTCAAGCCAGATGTTTAATGGTCCAATAAAGTAATTAATTGGTAGTTCTGATTTAACAATGTTTTGCCTATCAGGCTCCATGGCAAGATTTCAAATATATTGGATTGTTTAATTGCATTAAGCAGGCCCAGTTAACCCCTTATCAACAGATAATGACAAGGGAATATATCTTCTCATTTATTGCTTTTCCTTACTTTGGAGGTTTATGAATTTGGTACTGGAAACTTCATAAATTTCCCCATTTTGTGACACTTACTAATATGTAATTAATTTTTATAGTTTGCCCATTCTACCATATATTTTCTTCTATTTCTTTCCCCTTTTTTTCTATCTCATGTGCATATCTGTGTTTTTTAGAATCTGAAATGTCCCTCACCTTGTTTTACTACTTGTTTTCATTTTGCGAAAATGTTCTTTTTAATAATTAACCAGTTGTTATCACATTATTCTTAAGTGTTTAAAATTGTTTTTAAATGATTAAAAATGTTTGCTGGGTCATCACATCTCATGACAGCTTGCATACTCAAGAGGCTCCCAGGGACCAAAGGTCATAGAAAACGAACTAACAATGTAGTGGAGAACAATGGGGTCTGGAGAGGCCTGGAAAGCCAGTGAACTTACAACATTGTGCTGATGGAAGGGAATTTGTCTGGATGCCAAAACTCTGCTATGTTTGGCCCAGAAATTAAAATTACAAACTAAGATGTAAGCAAAACAAACAGCTGATAATGGTGTCACACTTGTTTTCCAGTATGTCACTGCCCTTAAATAACACCCAGCATTACTTCCAAGGGCACTGTAACCAACACAAGCACACAACTGGGGATGGCATCTGGTTATGTATTAGAATTTGAATCATTTCATTTTCTTTTGTGAAGGATTATCTGGCATCTTCATATCTTTGCTAGATGATTAATTATACTTTGAGTTGTCTCCTATTGTTCCTTGCTCATCACTCAACATGCATGCATATATTATCATTGTGCTGCAATTATTTATTAATGCAAACTTCTCAAGCTATGAACTGAGCTTCATGACAGTAGAAACCTCCCCTCTGCACCCAAGGGACATCACTCAGTGCCTAGTTCATATTTAATGAGCATACCTGAAATGTTTAATCTGACTTCTGGGATTTTTTTTCCATAAGGAACTCAGACACATTAATTATTTTTATTTAAATTTGATCTAAAACCTGGACTTCAGCTACAACTCAGGAACAGCATCCAGGGATCATCTGCTTAATTTAGGCTTTCTGTGTTTTCTGGTAGCATTATGATTGTTGAAAATCATGTGTAGATTTTAGGTTGTACTGGTATCTCATGAGCAAAGGAGTTGTGATTAGAGTTAGAATAAAGACATCTTGCTTAGTGGAAGAATTCTATAAGCTGACTTACAGTGAAGAATCCTGCTCCAATTCATTGATTTCAAAAGACGATTTTCTTTCTTTTCTCCTTTCCTATTTATTCAGATGGATCAATAATACCTACTTCATCAAGTTACTATAAAAATTTTCGGTACGTGATGTAAAAGATTAGCACAGTGCTCAGTCCATAGTGAATATTGACCTCCTCCCCCACTAGCCTAACAATGGCTTATTTTTCTCTCTACCTCCTGCCAAGACAGTTGCATAGAGGCTGATTTAAGAACACGGGCAGCAATCAAATCCTAATGCATTCTGTCTTACATATTAAGCTCACTGCCCATGGCCTTGAAATTCAAGCCAGGTAAAGAATTTTTTCCAGGAGGATCTATATATTTTGGAAATTGGAAGCAGACAAAATCAGTGGGCAAAAGTTGGAAGCATGGGGGTGGGGCTGGGGTGATGGTAGGGTGGGGGGAAGGGGAGATGGAGAGAGAAAAGGGAGAAAGGGAGGATTGGGGAGAGTTTGGGGGAGTGGGATGTTTGAAATGGAGGAAGGGCAGATATAGGAGCAGGGAAGAAGATATCTTAATTACGGGAGCAATTTTAGGGTGGGCAAGAGACTTGGCTCTAGAGGGGTTCCCAGGTGTCCAAGGAGATGTCCCCAGCTAGATCCTTGGGCAGTAGAGGAGAGGGTGCCTGAACTGGCCTTATCCCATAGCCACACTGATGAAAGTCTTGAATATCACCATAGAACCTTCGTCTGGCGATGGATAGAGATAGAGACAGAGAGCCACATTGGAGCACTGGACTGAGCTCCCAAGGTCCAGTTGAAGAGCAGAAAGAGGGAGAAGATGAAACAGGAAGTCAGGACTGTGACCCACTGAGAAGGTGTGACTGACATAAGGGGAGCACACCAAGGCCAGCTGGACTGGGACTGAACGAGCATATGATCAAACCAGACTCTCTGAATGTGGCTGACAATGGGGCTGACTGAGAAGCCAATTATAATGGCACTGGGATTTGATTCTACTGCATGTACTGGCTTTTTGGGATCCTAGTTTGTTTGGATGCACACCTTCCAAGGCCTGGATGGAGGGGGGAGGGCCTTAAACTTCCCACAGGGCAGGGTAACCTACCCTCTCTTAGGTCTGGAGGGGGAAGAGGGAGGGTGAGTGGGGGAGTGAGAGGGAAATGGGAGGAGGGGAGGAGGTAGAAATTTTGAATGGTATTATTTATAAAGCAATATTTAGTAAGAGGCGCGCGGGCTGCGTCCTTCCACCCAGCTCCCACCCGCATAAATAATTACACAGAAACTGTATTCATTGAAACACTGCCTGGCCCATTAGTTCTAGCCTTTTATTGGCTAACTCTCACATCTTGATTAACCCATATCCATTAATGTGTACCGCCACTTGACTGTGGCTTACTGGCATGAGTCTAAGCAGCGTCCATCTTGGCCAGGAGAATCATAGCGTCTGCCACACTTCCCTTCCTCCCAGCATTCCATCCTGTCTACTCCGCCTACCCGATTTCTGCCCTAAAGAAAGGCCAAGGCAGTTTTCTTTATTCAACCAATGAAAGCCATACAAATGAAGAAGCACCTCCTACAAAAGCAATAAAATAAAATAAAATGTTTAAAAAAAAAGAATTTTCAAAGTTTTACATAAAGAATTCCAAACTATTGCTTTTCCTAAGCAGCATCCTCCCACTAGACCAAGTTGTTATTTAGGTTTTCTGCTCCACTTGGAATTCTACATATGCTTGTAGGTAATAGCAATCAAAGGGAGAAATGCCAATGTTGTCTTGGAATATCTTTTATAGAACAATAGTCCTTGATGTTGTAGGCATTCTTAGAGCAGCACACCCGTGTATATAAGATGGATAGATGACAACAAAGCAAAGTGATGTCTTAGTGTTATTCAATGAACTTGCTCATATGCAGGAGTGGCAAGAAGGTGATCAGCTCACACCTACAATTGTGGAGAAGATAGGAACTAGTCCAGAAAGAGCACCTCTCAGGAACCTAAGCAAACAACAGAAACCTCTTGTTCTAGAATTTTGCTTCTAGAAATGCATGAGGCACATTTGTAATGTAAATAATAAATCTTTATGAAACAAAATTAAGCAAAAAGCAGCTACCAGCTGTTTCTCTGATGAGGCAGCCACCAGGAACTCTGTAAATGCAACCAGAGCTCCAATTCCAGCTTAATGAAATCTAGTCCTTTTCTAGGTCTAATGCTTGCTGTCCTTGACAAGTCCATATGCCTGATCATACCTTAAACCCATCAGCCCACAAAGAAAAGTTTTAAGATTCCTTATCTACATGTAATAGATAAGTTTTACTTTTGTTCTTACTTCAAAGCCAGCATTTCCTCAGCAATATGCATCTGTGTTCTTGAACAAGACTTGTGGCTCGCACCTTCCTGTGACTCACTCTGCAAATCTGGCATCATAACATCATGGCATGCCTGGTGCTCTTAGTGTGACTTTTCCATCCTGTTTTTGACTCTTGTGTTCAATATATGCTATGTCAATCCAGTCACACATTAACATATCCAAGGAATGAAAATCTGTTATCAAACTTGAATGTGAGGCGAAGAATGTGTTAGTTGAAAGGAATATATTTTCATTCCAACATATTGACTTGCTGAGAGCAACTGTCATGAAGAACAATTCAAATCTTCTAGGCAATCCCATAAACAACCTTAGTCGAGTTCTATTCCAGTGCATTTCCTTTGTGGTGGCTCACTGGATTTTCTAGTATCCTATGCAGCTCTTGAGGGTTTTACAGCTTTATGCAGGAACAAATCCTGCAACACAACTGTGGTGTATGTGTCACTCTCAATCATTCAACCTCCTTGAGCTTTACATCCAACTTAAATTAAGCTGTTTCTATGCCCCTTGGTATCTATGCTATCCCTATCTCTGAAGTTAATATATTTTTCTAGAATCAAAATCAACCAGATATGTATCAAACTTCCCCACCAAGAAAATAATCTGTTCTCAGTGTACTATAAAGGGAAATTTCTCCTTTCTGACATTTGCAGATCATACTTTGGAGTCTTTGGGAAGGCTAATGCCCTTTGCAAGGCAAACTATATATGTTTTGTAATCAAATAAGAAAAGTTATTAGGCAGAAGAGATCACAATTGTCAGTTCTGTTGAGAACATTGGGTCCATTTGTCTTAAAAATTATCTCTTAACAATATAGTTCCCCAGATTTCAAAACAGATTTAACAAGTTATTTAATTTTAGAACCATAAAAGTTCTCCAAGATCATACCTCATTTTAAAATGCTGACATGAGTTTTATTTTCACTAAGAAACTGAATGATAAAACAGCCACAGGATATGTGTACCCTGAACGCTTGGTTCATAACTAGGGTCTGGGAAGTTATAAAAACCAAGAAAATGTTTATGTTTATTTCAGTATGAAACACTGAAAATTTAGAGCATAGGATATTTTGTAGCCATTATTTAAGAGACAAATGTGAATTTGTTCTATTTGCTTCAACTAATATAAGGAGAGACAAATATACTCCTAAGTTTACATGTGCACAAATACATATATACCTAGGTCATATTAGATAGCTTATAAAAATGGCTTAAAATTTTCCATAATTAAAAATTAGCAAGAAATGTTTTTTAATTCAAATGCTCACAAATTTTCATGACAATTTTGAGTCATGTTTTAAGTAAAATCTTTTACCCACACTGTTTTATAAGGGCCCTTTTTATTCTGCTATGGACAAGTCTATGATTTCAATATGTTAGACAATAAATTTTTTCCTTGGGCGCCAATGGCCATTGACCAACTACAGAAAAAGAGGAAAGTAACTTTTGACCTTAGGAATTTAGTAATATGTGTTTGGTATTCAAACTTAAAGAGTGCAGGAGGCCACATTATGACACCTGGAATCAGACAGTAACATTAGGATCAAGAATTGAAGAAGATGGAAGAGTTCTAGTGATGTGAAATATCTTTCTGTATGCTGCAAATGTGTTATTTTTATTGGTTGATGAATAAAGCTGCTTTGGCCTATGGCAAAATAAAGGTAGGAACAAAAGCCAAACTGAATACATAGAGAAAGAAGACAGAGTTGAGAGATCCGCCAACAGGAGATAGAGGAAAGAGATGTCAGGGCATTGCCGGTAAGCCATGGGCCAAGTGGCAATTCACAGATCAATCGAAATGGGTTTAGTTGCAAGGACTAGTTAATAAAACACCTGAACTAATAGGCCAAAGAGTTTGTAATTAATATTAAGCCTCAGAGTGGTTATTTTAAAAGTGGCTATGGGATCAGGTGAGATGAAAAGTCTCCATTTACTTTATAGTTCAACAATGGTTATCTCCCAATGGAAGCTTCAGGAATCTAGTATTTGTTCAGTCCACAGGTTAGATGTCTCATCTGGTCTTCAGTACATGCTGGGATCATAACAAAGTAGGCTCTAATGCTAGCAAAGGAATGGACTTGTCAGTAAGAGCAAGAGCAAGTATGCAAAGAACAAGCTTCCTTCTTCCACATCCTTTATATAGGCTACCAACAGAAGGTGTGGTCCAGGTTGAAGCTGACTCATCCCACCTCAAAAGATCTGAATTAAAGTTGCATCGTCCCACCTCAAATGATCCATATTAATAGTGAGTCTTCCAATGTCAAGTAATTTAATTATTTTTTTTCCACAGATGTTCCACTTGAAGTTTAGAAAAAAATTCCTGATGTAGTCAAGTTGACAACCAAGAATAGTCATCTTAACCTCCCAGGGAGAGATCACCACAGACATCAATTCACGATTAACACAACACACAGGCATCAGGCACATTCAAAGTCCACAGTAGACAAAACATGCCAAGAATCACAGTTAAATATGTTACAAGTGCAATTAATGAACAAATTAGCAAGAAGGCTGCAGATGAAAAGAACTTGAAGATTCTTACCTGTTTGTAAGAAATGCAGCATGGCTGGGCTGGGTTTTGGTCTGAGCAATAGGTGGTTGTAATTTAGAATTAAAAAGATCAGGTTTGCTTTTGAGCATACTTAGGAGTTCTCTCAATATGTCGAGTAATGCTTTGAACTCTGAGACAAACTAGATACTCTGTAAGAAACACATTTTGTCATGGGAGAAAATATTCAACAGAAAATATTATGGAACTTCATCCATCTGAAAGCATTTATGTGAAAAAGCAGAGATTAATTTCCCATGCTTTTTAACTGACTTGAAGGAAGAAAGATTGTCTGTTTATTTGACAGACTATAGGTTATATAAAGTCTATTACATCACATTGGAAATTTTAGCCATTACATCCTGGGCCCTCATTCTAAGAGTCAAAGACAGCATGCCTTTAATCCCAGCACTTGGGAGGCAGAGGCAGGCAAATCTCTGTGAGTTGGAGGTCAACCTGGTCAACAAAAGCTAGTTCCAGGAAAGGCTCCAAAGCTACAGAGAAAAGGCCTCTCTCTTGGGAAAAAGAAAAAAAGAATGACTATTTCAACTGAATTACCTGGATAAAATTATGGTGGAGCTACTTTTCAGCTGAATGACTTCTTGGGCAATTGATTTCATCTTTCTAAGCCTCCAATTTTCCAACTATAAAAATCAGAACAATAGCAGTTAGCACTAGATTACTGTGAACATTAAGGACGGTAGTTGCATTTGGCACTTGGCACATAGAAACTACTAATTCAATTGGGGATGTTAACATTATTTGAATTCCCCACTAGCCACTCTTGGTCACACCATTCTAGTAAAACACAGGAAAAATAAAAGTAATAAATATAAAAGAGTTAAAGTTAATAAACAAATGTATTGATTGCTGTGCTCTGGAAACTATCAGACAATCCTGTGTATGTACCAATGTGTTAAATAACCAGAGTTGCAACCCTGCTCTTATCCTTACAAGTGGCAAATGGAGGAAGAAGGCCAGGCAACAGTGGGCATCTGTCTTTGAAAACAAGCTCTGCTTTATCATCACTCATTAAAGAGTGCCCGTATGGTCTTCAGTTATTTTTGATTCTTTTAGATCAGAGATAAAGAAACATGAGAGGGATTTTATTTCTCAAAATAAATATTATTTGGTGTTTCTTCTCCAGATTGAATCAGGTAAAGGTACAGAAAGGAAACTTCACATATTCTTAGCAGGTCTTTAAATTCGTTGTGATTTAAGCTAGAAACACAGCTCATTGCACTGATTAAATTAATCTTGGTTTTGCTTCAGCAGCAAAACACACCTGCTTAACCTTAGTTCTGCTGACACTTCTCCACGTTCTCTGCACACAAGGGTCAGCTTTGAATCATTTTAACTCATTCTGGCTCTGCTGTGCTAAAAATCAACTCTCATAGCTATTGTTTCTTGGGTTGGACTCTGGAGAACATACCAATGGATGTTTTCTGTTAGGGTGAGTGACTCAAACTGAATGTTGGTTATTGTTGCATCTCCATGGAATGTATTGTAGATTGTGTTTTATTTCTTATACCCTTTTAAAAATTAGTTTCCTGCTAACTAGTTTGAGTTTAATGATAGATTCTATGTCTCCAAAAATTCTCTATGTGCTCACATCTATATAAAATCCTGAAGTTTTACAGCTGAGTATTTAGGAATGTATAGTTTTATTGTTTAATTGCATAACACAAAAGCAATTTTAAAATAAACCATATTTATCTCACCATATGGTGTGTGATTTCTTCAAATTTCCACCTGTTAGTTACTAACTGCCTGTCAAAGACCTTGATGCAAGGATTGTTTGAAAATGCCATCTGTATCTTCTCAATTACATTTCATTATACATATCCACTTAACATGCAGATCAGGACTCTTTAATTGTTGATTGTTGATTGGAATCTCATTCACTCACTCTTCCTTTCGAGGAATAAATTACCAGTTGAGAAAATGGATAAAGAGGTGTGACCTGAGTCATGCAAAGGGAATTCAGGCAGTGAGCTTGATAAGCATCCGGAGAATTCCGGTTTAAGTTCTACTCAGGAAAACAACAGGAGGACTACTGAATGGTTCTTGATGGCGAAAATGCACAAGGTGCAAGCAGCATTGAGCTGTTCTCTTCTTTGCCTGCAGGTCTTAAAAGGTACTTCTGCTACCTTTTTCGTTACATTTCATTGTTGTCCAGCTTTGGATGTCTATAAGGCTGTTTCCTTGCACACTTAGATCTTGAGGACTCTGGCCTAATCAGTGGATTAATTTCGTGGTAAATCCTAAGATAAATGAATTATTGTAAGGTGATAAAATGTTGGAGTCTGAGTCTTGTTGGAGGAAGTGAGTCACTGGTTTCATGTCCTTAGGACTTCATCTCACTCCATCCCCACTGTATCACTTACTCGTATTTTCTGCCTGCTGAGAACAGGCTCGGTCATTTGCACCCTGCCATTGATTTAGTATTCTGCTCAAGGCCTCAAATCCAAGAAGTCATTTACTAAACCCTTGAAATCATGATGTAAAACAAATTCTCTCTTTCTTATATTGTTCTGTTAGGTATTTAGGACACGAGGATGAAAATGATAGCTAATACAGGTAAGCCGAAAATGAATTCTACTACAAATATCCATAGCTCCCAAATTACAAAATTACAGTCATTTCAATGTTTTCTAGGTTCAAATCAATTATCTCAGTCAAAGAAGCTATATTTTGTTATTAATTACTACAAATCTCAAATCAAAATGTCTAGTACATAGAACATACCTAATAAAGGAACAGAAACAAAGGCAAATGAATAATGAATGATATGCAATATTTTAATACCTCTTTTCCTTGCTCTTATTTTATCCAATTTATTCTGATATCTGTTTTAAATACACAGCTTCTTCTTACCCCTTCCATTCTTCCCATTTCATGTTGTTCCCTCTTCCACAATAGTCTTCAGTTATCATATCTTTCCAACATGTATGTCTCATTATCAAAATGTGTAGAATTTATAGGTCAAATGGTGATTTTTTTACAAAAATTTGAAAAGCCTATTCCCTCTGTTCCAGCTCCTATGATCAAATTCTGCTTACTCTGCTATGAAAACGAAAGAGACAGTGAGATATGTAGGAAACAGAGTCTGAACAATCCTATCTGACTTTCCCCAGCTCAGCATTTTGTCAAGTGGAAGACTTCTAAATCTACCACGCGGGGAGGGAGGAAGAGAGAGACACAGAGAGAGAGAGAACTTTGAGATGCTTCAGTTAGAAGTTTGCAGCTCAATGGGTCTTAACAGTGGGAACCATTATGAATAGACAAATAATTGTACCTAGTTTAGAACTTCCATATACAGAAGAGGACAGAACAAATGTTCATTTCAATCTAAGGAATAAATTTCCTGTAGATTAAATGAAGTAGAAGGCAAGAGTTTCATGAGTCTGTTTATAGCTGAGAATGATCCTCTTATATATTTATACCACAGTTTCTTATCTATACTGATTCCATTCCCCAGCTACTGTGTCTATACAATACAGTACAGTATAGTAGCAGTGCACATGAATGTGCAGGTGTCTCTGTAGCAGAATATGGTGATGCGCTGGGCAGAGGTAAAGCTCGGTCGCATAGCAGTTCTATTCTAGGATTTTTGCTATGATTTTAAGAATCCTCCAGACCAATCCATTGCTCTGATGTGGATGTGGGTCTCTGTCTCTATATCCATCCATCAGATGTAATTTCATATTCATCATTTGGGGTCTGGGTTATCTCAATAAGGATAGTGTTTTCTCTTTCCATCCATTTGCATGCATTTACCACTGAGTAGTATTCTAATGTGCATATATATTCCACACTTTCTTTATCCATTCTTCCATTGAGGGGCACCTAGACTGTTTCGAGGTTCTGGCTATTACAAATAATGCTGCTATGAACATAGTTGAACAAATGCTTTTGTAGTATGATTAGGCATCTCTTGGGTATATTCCCAAGAGATATCTCTTGGGTATATTCCCAACAGTGGTATTGCTGGATCCTGAGGTAGTTTGATTCCCAATTTCCTGAGAAACTGCCACACTGCTTTCCAAAGTGGTTGCACAAGTTTGCATTCCCACCAGCAATGGATGACTGTTCCCCTTACTCCACATCCTCTCCAGCATAGGCTATCTTTGGTGTTTTTGATTTTAGCCATTCTGACAGGTGTAAGATGGTATCTCAAAGTTGTTTTGATTTGCATTTTCCTGATCGCTCAGGAAGTTGAACATGACCTTAAGTATCTTTTGGCCATTTGAACTTCTTCTGTTGAGAATTGTCTGTTCAGATCATTACCCCATTTTTTAATTGGGGTATTTAGATTTTTTAATGTCTACTTTCTTGAGTTCTTTATTTATTTTGGAGATCAGACCTTTGTCTGATGTGGGGTTGGTGAAGATCTTCTCCCATTCAGTAGGATACCTTTTCATCTTAATGACAGTGTCCTTTGCTTTACAGAAGCTTCTCAGTTTCAGGGGGTCCCATTTATTCATTGTTGCTCTTAAGATGAGCAAAGAAGTCCGGACCGCGAGGGGTTGGTCCACCCACTGAGAAAGTGTGCCTGATTTAATGGGAGCTCACCAAATCCAGCTGGACCAGGTCTGAACGATTGTGAGATCAAACTGGACTCTCTGAATGTGGCTGCCAATGAGGGCAGACTGAGAAGCCATCGATAATGACACTGGGACCTGTCTCTTCTGCATGTATTGTCTTTTTGGGACCCTAGTTTACTTGGATGCATACCTTCCTAGGCCAGGATGGACGGGGGAGGGCCTTGGACTTCCCACAGGCAGGGTACCCTGCCCTCTCTTAAGGATGGAGGGGGAAGGAGAAGGGTTAGTGGTGGAGCGGGAGGGGAATGGGAGAAAGGGGGAAGTGTAAATTTTTGAATGGAAAAATAAAAAAAAATAAAAAAAGAATCCTCCAGAGTGATTTCCAATTGACGGTACTTCCACTGACAGTACTACAAAGAGCTCACGCGACATCATCCATGGCGGCATGTGTTGTCATTTGAACTCCTGATAATGGCCATTCTGATCCAGATGGGACCTTAAAGTAGTTTTGTTTGCATTTACCTGATGATTAATGATGTTGAGCACTTTTTAAAATTATGTTTCTAGCCATTTTAATTTCTTATTTTTGGAATTTCTTGTTCATCTATAGAGTGATTTTTTTAAAACTAGTTTGCTTATTTGCTTAATGTTTATACTTTGAGTTATTTGTGTATTCTAGATACTAATACTCTGTCAGTTAAATATCTGGAAAACATCTCCCATTCTGTGGGCCTCCGGTGCACTTGTTTCACAGCTCTGTTTCCTGTACAAAAGCTTTTTAGTTTCATGATATCCTTTGTATTGATTATTGATCTTGTATACTGTACTACTGGAGTCTTACCCAGAAAGTCCTTTTCATGCTCCTAAGTTGAAGCATCCCCCTACTTTTTCTTGCAGCAATTCAATTATCAGATTTTATGTTGAAATCCTTGATCCATTTTGTGTTGGGTTTTGACCATGTTAAGAAATAGGGCACTAGATGGGTGGTGGTGGTGAACGTCTATTAATCCCAGTGCCCAGGGAGGCAGAGGCAGGGGTATCACTATGAGTTTAATGCCAGGCTGGCCTACAGAGGGAGTTTTAGGGCAACCAGAGATACATAGAGAAACCCTGTCTTGTGAAAAAAAAAGAAAGAAAGAAAAAGAAAGAAGAATCTAGTTTCATTTTTCTGCATATTGAAATCCAGATTCTCCAGAATCATTTGTTAAAGATATTATCTTTATTTCTGCTGTATATTTTTGATTTTTTTTGTAAAAACAAAGCAATAAACAAACAAAACTGTAGTTGTGTGGATGTACATCTGGGTCCTCAATGACATGTTGTTTGTGTTACTATGACTCTGTAGTATAATTTGAAATCAGATATGATGATGCCATTTACAGTGTTCTTTTTGGTTGAGGATTTCTTTGTCTATCCTTTGTCTTTTGTGCCATCATAAACTTTGGGACTGTTTGTCTCTCTTCCTGTGAAGAATAGAATTGGAATATTGATGGGGATTACATGGAATCTATAGATACCTTTTGTTAGGATGGTCATTGTCACAATATTAATCCTTTCAATTTATAAGCCATAGGTGTTATAAAAAGTGAAATAATTAATTTTCAAACAAATGCACAGAGCTGGAAAAATAATACTGAGTGAGGTAAGACAGCCTCAGAAAGGCAAATGGCCTATATTCTTTTTCATAGGCAGATAATAGATTCCAATTTCTTACTTTGTTTTTTTTTTTTTTTTAATTTGGAGAACAAGTGGAAATCAGGAAAACAGAAGGGGTTTCCTAGGATGGCATATCAAGGGAGCTATCATAGAAGATTACATATAAAAGAAAGTGGTAAGGTGAAATGCTGAGGATGAAAAGACTTAAGCAAGAGGAGTATGGGAGTATAAAAGTAATGAAGAAATCAGGTAATTAAGGGAAGAGATAACCCACAAGAGATATGAAAGCTGCATAGAGACTTACTATCTCATAGACAAATTTAAAAATAATAGAGGGATATCAGAACACATCTTAGAAGAAGGAAGAAGAGGTGGAAACCTGAGGATGAAAGGATTAAGAGAGAATGGGCAAGGGAGGTGAGGAGAGAAGAAAACAGTAGTTAAACAAATATAAGAATTTATAAAAATGCTTTATGGAAATCCACTAGTTAATGTAATTTCAGAATACAATTTTAAAATTTGTTTGGGCAGAATACCCAGCATCGGTAGATAATAACAGATCCAGAAGACATAAGTTATTAAGTAAAAAGTACAAGACAGAGGATTCATTCTTATGAGAAGCTATTGGTCAAGGAGGCAAAAGAAGCCTCCATAACAACCCAAGAATTGTCATTTTCCTTATTTAGTTATAATAAATACATGTTAAAAAGACCTTCTTGCTGAAGGCACCACACACTTTGGCTACAGGAAATTAGAAACCAACCTCAAAATCACTGAGAAACTTTCATGCTGTTGGATATCATTTTTTAGTACTACCAAAGGTGATATGAAAGAAATTGCTGGAGAAAAGGCATCAATAGCCTTAAGCAGCACTGGACATGAATGCTGCAGTACCAACCTGCCAGGCAAAAAGTACCTACTCACACGATAGTAGAATGACCGTTCTGTGGCAGCTAATGCATTGTGATTATATGAGGCCTTCTCTCTAGAAGGGTATTTTTCTACCTAGTACTGTACTCCCCATGGCTGGGAAGGTTGTAGACTCTAGGTAGAATCTGCTATTGTTTGTAGTGATATTTTGTTTGTTTTATAACAAACAAAACTTGCCTGAAGATCAGAGTGCAGAGCCAAGCCACTATTTAGTATAGAGGCCAGGCTGTGGTGGCACACACCTTCAATCCCAGCACTCAGGAAACAGAGGCAGAGGGATCTCTGTATTTCAGGGCCACTCAGGGCTACATGATCTGTCTAAAGGAGGAACAGAGCTCACACAAAGGTGATCCCACATGCCTTTAGTTCCAGGACTAGGGAGGTGGAGAAAGGAATAATATATCTAGGCAGAGAGAAATATAAGGCAGGAGGAAACAGGAGCTCGGATGCAGTCTGAAGTTTCATAGAGACAGCATTCAGTCTGAGGATTCATAGAGACAAGGTTGCCTATTAGGTCTGAGCATAAGAATTCTCTAGTAGCTACTGCTCTACTTCTCTGATCTTTCAGCTTTCACCCTCAGATAGCTGACTCCCAGTTTTTATTGTTAAGATCAATTAGAATTCATGCTACAATTGTTATGTTGCTAAATGGTCATTTTGTTAACTTGCTTTCTAAATATTTATATTTATACCCATAGATTTGTACTGCTCTCAACTTTGATCAAAGCAGCTTCTTTTTTTCAGTGAGCAGCAGTCAATGGAGAGATGCGTAACTAAGTCTGTATTTTAGGAATGAGAGACAGATGCTTAGCCTTAATTGTAACATCCATCTATAGTTAGGCACAGGGAATATCATGTAAGAGAAGGTAGAAAGAATAGGAGTTGTAAGACAGGGAGGGTGCTGTGAAATGCTGTCTTCTAGACATGATATGGCCTTTGTACTTATTTATAGTATTAGAGCACAAGTCAACAAAATACCAGAATTGATTGACTAGAAGATCTTTAGGCCTTGTCTCTCACTGATTAGAAGTGGACAGTTATTTGGAGAGAAAGAAAATCATTCTTTATTGAGGCTATGATCACTGTCAGGTTTAGTACACTTCAGTAGACAGTACCAACCCTGTGTACATATGAACAGTACAAACTAAGGTTAGTGGGTTATCAAAATCAATAGATATAAAGTTTAGAGAGGAGCATGTTGTGGTCACAATTGGGAAGCTTAAGGGGAAAATGCAAATATGAAATCTCATTGTATACATGTTTGACATTTCAAAGGTAACAACATTGATAAATGAGTCAGCTTGTTTTTAGATTGATAAGGTTTTGTGCAATAGAGTATTGTTAAGTGCTATTATTCTCAGGAAAATATTTGAGTTGTGTTTCTTGAGTGACAAAATCAGAAAATTCCGAAGTAATAGTAAAGGAAGTCAACATTGCAATATCTCAGAACACTAGCTAGAAGATGCCAACTTATAGAAAATGAAGTAAGAATCACTCACAGCAGAAAATATATTTTCTTAAATTCTAGGGCAAAATTAATAGGGTAGACATGAAGGATAATGTATTTGGTCAACATCACCTCCTAGGTACTCTTCTAAGACTCCCTAAATACCAAAAAACAGCATTGAAAATGCAAGATTTTTAAAGTCTCAGGAGAAAGAGAAATTGCTAATAAGTTTAAGAATCAAAAATAAATATGTATCTTAGTTAAGTTTTCTATGGCTGTGAAGAGACTCCATGACTATGGTGGCTCTTATAAAGGAAAACATTTAATCAGGGATGGCTTACAGTTTCAGAGGTTTAGTTCATTATCATCATGGTGAAGAGCATGACAGCAGGCAGGCAGACACAGGGCTGGAGAAGGAGCTAAGAGTTCTACATCTTGACCCACAAGGACTAGAATGAGACTGTGTGCCACCCTGGGTGTAGTTTTAACATATATGAGACCTCAAAGCCTGTCCCCACAGTGATACACTTCCTCCAATAAAACGTGTTACTCCTTGTGAGCCACGCATTCAAACACATGAGTTTATTGGGACCATACCTATTCAAATCACCAAAATATATTAAATAAATGTCAGGTCAATGGACACAGACTTACCAATAAGAAAACAACAACAAAAGTACAGAAATAGGAACTGCATGCAGAAAATATGCCTGGGTTTCTGCCAACACATTTATTAGACACAAATTTACAGTCTTAGGTAATTTTCCTTGTAAACAGCAATAATTAAATGAGCTAATTATTCAAAGTAAATGGAAGAAGTATAAGAGAACATAAAGCAACACAAAAGCAAAATAAACAAATACAAAGCAAAATTTGAAGAATTTGTAAATAAAAAATGTTATAATCTATAGACCTATGAAAATAACTTTAAGAGAATGTGGTTCTTAGATTAATCAAAAACTTTTAAAAAGCCTCACAATATAAAAAAGATCTGATTACTTATCCAAGAATAAAAAGGAAATTATGTTCATGCATCCTCATTAATAAAATACTGAATTACTGGGTACCGATGTGTGTTTGCTGATCATAGATGAGGACCTGTTTTCTGATCCCAGCACACACACAGCAAGCTGTGTGAGGTCTCACGCATACCTATAATACCAGCACTGTAGGTGACAAAGACAAGATTATTGATAGGGTTTGCTGACTGCCTGTCTAGCAGAAAAATGTAAACTCCATGTTCCAGGAGATACCATGCCTCAAAGAAATAGGAAGAGACTGATACTGGAGGACACCTGAGGCTCACACAGTCTTCTATGAATGTAGATACACATACATCACACATGCATACTCCTAGACACGCAAAACGTGTGCGCGCGCACACACACACACACACACACACAAATTACAAATATAATCATTTTTAAAAATAGTGGTCAAATCTTAAAAACAAGTAAGTATGGACAGATGAGTAACTGTAGAATCTGTCCACTATCAACAGAGTGTCTCAAATATGGCTCAAAGTTGGCCATACTCAATGGTCAGTCTACTCCCAGCAAATATTGTCTACCACAGGGCTTCTACATCTAAGAAAATGATCCTTCTCTTTTTCTACTTTCTCAAATCAAAAACTTAAAATCACCATTAGCATTGTTTTCTCATTCCCAGTAAATTTTTTTGGTCACTTTTTCTTTCTGGATTTCCAGAATTCATCTTAGCACTGTAGTTGTAGCCTCTCTCCACTGAGGGTGCAATCTACTTGCTGCTCTCCTGCATCAGCTTTCTTCTTCCTCTTTGTTCAGCTAACATTATTTTTAAATTGCGATTACTGCATCATCTGTGTTTTCATCTCATTCAGGGCAAAAATAAAAACCCTTGAATTGCCTAATAGGTTTGAACTCTCATACCTTTCTGACCTCTCTCTGTTTTCCATCTTCTGATTACCAGTCCCATCACTGCCTCATGGGATTTTTTTTGGGAAATATGCTCCAAAGGTCTTTAAAAACAGGTATTCCTTTCATTCCTATAATGTTTGCTTCTGAACTCAAACTACAAACATAAATAAATATTAATGACTGTTATGTTGATAATCATTCCAATATTATTTTAAAACCAAAAGCAGAAAAGGAAAAACTTTTACATCTAATAAGACTCATAAGTAAATAAATAAATTATACTTGCATTAAATTGAATAAAGTAATTAAAATGGGTGCCAATGTTTATTTTAATAGTTGTAATATATTTATATTAATAGTTTACTATATATTTATTATATTTCTATAGCTGTCTTAAGGAACAATAGGCATCTCTTTCTGCTCTAATAGAAATGCCTTACATTTGAAAATTTATACAGAGCAGACCTCTGTTTCTTGTAGATCTGGAACTAGCAAGGTTACAATCAAAGTTGAAGTATATTTGATGTATGTTGGGTATTAGTTTCCACAGCAGCGGCCAGAGTGTCTGGCAGCTGAGGCAGTTACATCATCACCTGCTGCCAGATGCCTTTCTACTGCCAGCTATGCAACCTGCTCACCCCTTAAAAGTATCCCTCACTCATGTCCCCTCTCTAGCTCTCTTGATCTACTTGCTTTCCTGTCTCCACTCCAAGACAACCTTTGCTCTTTTGCTCTCTCCCCGCTCTTCCCTGAATAAAACTCCTGCACTAACTCTGTTGTGAGTGGCATGTTCTCTTAAGGGCATATCTTGGCAGGGCTCGCCAAAGGTATCTATCCCCTTTCTGTTTCTATCCCTTCATTGAAGCTTTATGATTTCTTGCTGTCAGTTCACATGATAGAAGTGGAACACAGTACAATATTTTGTAAGAGCACTGATCCGTTCCAGAAGCCAGAGGCATGATGTCCTAATCTGCAAAAGAGTACACCTCTCAAGAATATGGTTCTGAAGTTTAATGTCCAACACAAATTTTTAAGGGACACAGATTCAAGTCATAAAGGAAACACACCCCGCTAGTATCTCATGCTATACTAAATAAAACAAATACATAATCTGCTATAAATATTGCATAGTTAGTCATAAAGTGACCGATAGGGGTTTTTCTTTTTTAAAAAACTGGATTAAGCATGCTTCTACTTTTAACTGCCATCCTTTTCTATCTATACCAAAATCTCCAAAAATCACTAACTTTTAAACAGGAAGTTATAAGATGAAAAAGAATTATTAAGACTTTACAAAAAACTTTCTTTCAAATTCCATTCATAAAGCACTCTTTTAACTTCCATTGATCAACTACCACTATGAGCATTGTTTACTTTTCTGAGAGGTTGTGCACATGACAAGCGCTCACATAAGCTTCTGTGATCTCCGCACAGGCATCATTTCAACTATTTGTCTCTTTACCGGAGGATGCTGAGGAAAAGGTAGCCCAGCGCATTGGACAAATTTTCTTCAAAACACCTTGCATTTATGACTTGGCAGCCTTTATGCTGTATATATGAAGAGTATGTATTGCAGATGCACAAATGAGTTACAAAATATGTGTCAAGTCAAATATATTGAATAAAAAAGGAAACACAAAGGAAAGGGCATGACTGTTCTTAGGTATTGTGAGGGGAATGTTTATTGTAGGTAAAAGTGAAAGCAAAGTCAGAGAGGTAGGGACATCTGGGAGAGTCCAGAGTGGACATGACGAGACAGAGCTTGGTCATATAAGAAGATGGGGAAGGGACAGGGTAGAGCCAGAGCAAGAGGCCAGAAGGGTAAAGGACAGATTAAAAGATAAGATAACAAAAATGGCTAGATTATACAGGGAGAGGCAGCTGGGAGTTTAGGGGTGTATGCTGGGAGATAAGGCTGCCAGAAGTGCCCATAGCAGGTAGGGACTGATGGATGCAGGAAGAACCTCGTTGCCAATGTCCACTCTGATGCTAAATAGGCACCTCCGTTAGCTATTTGTCCTGTGTTTGAGATTTAACATAACATGCTTCACGATCTTCAGTATGCCTATTGATACTAAGCTCGTGTATTATTCTGTGGAATATTGTTTATTCTGTGTATCATCCTCTCTCATCCGTGTGTACATTTATGTCACCTCCTTTCTTCCAGGCGTACAGTGAGAGGCGAGGAAGCAGCATCTTCAACTTCTCATTGTTGCATCCTGGCCCCTCCTCCACACCCAGGTCCTTTTGCCTGCCATCTACATTGGAATACAGCTGACAAGGTGTAGGAGGTCTATGGAAGCTTGAGAACCCTTCCACTGGAGGGGTATAGCTCAGCGGTAGAGCACTACTGAGTCTGCATAAGGAAGCCAAGTTTCATCCCAGCACCTCACAAAGCAGGTGTGACCTCAAAACTCTTAAATCGTCTAATGAAGAAAAACTTTTCTTTTTCTCTTAGTGGTTTTTTTCTTTTTTTTTTTCTTTGTAAATGGATTGTGGTGCTTCAGAGCTGAGACTGTTTCCTCTAATGATAGCAACAATTGCATTTGGCTGTCTTCTCTGGAGTCTTGCTTAGGGCATCTCCTTTTAAACAACCGTTAGAAAGAACCAAAGGGAAATTACAGATTGTGTTTTCCCATAGTGTTGAAGAGATTTATTTACATTTAAGCTCTGTTTTTCACATCTGTGAGTTCACCATGAAGTCTGGCTTCCTTTCCAAGCTCTTGTGTGGGCTTTGGTCGTGGGGAGTTGTTTTTGGCACCTAGATATTCTCTGTTCCCCACACTTTGGGAATAGCTCAGTGGCAAAAAAGAACCGGCTGGGACTTGTGTGGTGCCTTAGAGGCTGTCACACCTGTCTGTCAGACTTGGAATGGTTTTTCTTCTACATAAGGAGCAGGATTCTTAGGCTGGGTGATTCCCACATGCATCTCTTCTATGTCATTCTGAAACTTCCATTGTCACTGCCTGGCTCCTTGGAAAAAGATACCTCCTAGAAGCAATACATTCAGTCATTTAAAGCCTGCAGTGTGGTTCACAGCACACTTTATGAACAGCTGTGAGGACAGGTACCACTGCCCAGTTGCTTAGCCAAAACATTGTGTCTAGAGAGTCTTGCAGTCCATATCCAACTTCCGTCTTAGACCATGTCAGAGGATGGAGCGTAAAGCTTAGGCATTTAAGCCTCTGACAGGAGAGGACTACTTCTTTCCTGGGCTTCAGTCCCACTCACTCGCTCTCTGCCACTCAGCTTTATCTTTCATTTTGCTTATAGTTGCAGCCTTTAGGCCCTGTCCTGGAACCAGGCAGCTGCCCTTCAGTCACAAATGGGTGCTGAACTTGCAAGCAGTGATAACTGAAAACCCATATGGAGAAGATGAAAAGCATCCCTTGGGTTTGAAAATGAATCTCTGCTCCCTAACACTCATCTTATTTACCATCTTAATTAGAAAATATGTTTTCTCCTTATTTTACCCCCAGGTTTGTACGATCCCATTGTGCTCTTATCTCTTCAACAATCCTTCTTGGATTTCCTAATACATTAGACCACACCACATGACTTTTCAAGCACACCGTTTTCTGTTTCTCTGGGATAGAATCTCTTCAGAATTTGCTTTTCCATTGTTTGGGAGTTTGTTGTTGATGATTTCTTTTGTCTTATCATTTTCATTTCTCTCTTATTTCTGTCTCAGAACATTGCATCTTGGACCTTGACACTAATCATTATTGTTACACACTTTCAAGCATCCTCCTAGTTCTGCCTATCTTGTTCCTCCCACCCTCCAACACTCTTTCTCTGGTACATTTTAGTCTCCTTGCTTGAGACTAAAAACTTCCCTTAAATTTGATTTTCAGATGATGCTGGCTAGCGATATCATGTTCACTTTAGAGACATGTATCGTTCTTTTTTCTCCATATAAAGCCCTTGTCCTCTGCCGACCTGCTGTCTTCTCAGAAGATTCCAATGCTATTTCTCACTTGTACAGTTATTAATGCTTTTACTGGTTGTCCTTGATAATTTAGAAGAGGAGAGAGATGAATGAGCATTTAAATATTTTAACAGTGAATTCCTATTCAGCTTTATGTCATGGTGAACAGCAGTTGTGATGGGGATGGAGCCACCATGACACAATATTCCCTGTCCTGCTCTTTTTAATTTTTGCGAGACGCAGGTGCAAGCCTGAAAGAATATGTGGCTACCGAGTTTGTCTTCAGTTATTTTTACCATGTACCCTCACCATTTCTGTGGCACAATGGCCTGAAAAAGAAAGAAATAATAGAAGATGTTTTTCCTATTATTAGTGTGGAGAAATGTGAGGCTTATTGATTCCTCACATTTTACATGGACTCTGCACACATATTCTATTCAATGAGACCAAATTCTTATCTACGAGTCAAGAGTGCCATTAGACAATTGCCTTCATCTTCATTGTCCTCTGTTGAGTCTTTCCTTTGTCTTTCCCTCCTGTATCTGTTTCATCTTTATCAACAATGTAGTTGACAGGAATTAAACGTAAATAAAGTAGGCCATAAATTCCAAAGTAACTTTTAAATGTGCATTTAATGAATCACAATCATCTTTTTTAGCTCATTAAAAAAATCCTTATACACACAGTAAATAAAGTTCTCACCTTCATCACAGAAACTTCTCTTTGTAATGGAGACCATTACAGAAAGCCACAACTAATCAAAATTTAGAGTTGTGGAGCTCAGTCTCAATAGACACAGCTCCAAAATACTCTCACATCTAAGCCTGAGGAAACGTTGTGGGAAAAGAGGCAGAAAGGATCAGGGAGGTTTCTATGACTGTGCCTCCTAGTAATGTCAGAAACTATACCAGTAAAGTCAGCATGGCTGTCTGAACATGACCTGAACAAAGACAATAATAGTCATGCTAAGTGGACAGGGAAAAGTGCATGAGGCTTCAACCCTACACAAGAATTACAGGCAACTAAGGAATGCTGAGAGTGAGAAAAATAGTCTTCCCTAGGGATGAGTATATCAAGTGGCTATCTATGCTTGTTGTAGGAAGGCCGCTTGTTTGTTCCACGATATAACCACACAGAAATTGTATTAATTAAAGCACTACTTGACCCATCAGCTCTAGCTTCTTATTGGCTAACTGTTACATCTTAAATTAACCCATTTCTATTAAGTATGTATCACCACATATCTGTGGCTTACCAGCAAGGTTCCAGCTGGCAGCTTGCATCTTTCTTCTCTGAAGGCTCCATGGCATCTCCTTGACTTTGCCTTCTTTCTCCCAGCATTCAGTTAGTTTTCCCCACCTACCTCATTTTGCCCTGTCAGGACCAAGACAGATTCCTATTAACCAATGGTATTCATAGAATACAGAGGGGAATCCCACATGACCTTCTCTTTTCTGTTTAAATAAAAAGGAAGGTTTAAACTTTTGTTTGTTTGTTTTTTATTGATTTTTGTTGAGCTCTACATTTTTCTCAGCTCCCCTCCCTGCCTCTCTCCTCCCCTTCAACCCTCTTCCAAGGTCCCCATGCTCCCAATTTACTCAGGAGATCTTGTTGTTTTCTACTTCCCATATATTAGATCAATGTAAGTCTCTCTTAGACTCATCATTGTTGTCTAGGTTCTCTGTGATTGTGATTTGTGGGCTGGTTTTCTTTGCTTTATGTTTAAAAAGCACTTATGAGTGAGTACATGTGATAATTCTCTTTCTGGGTCTGGGTTACCTCACTCAAAATGATGTTTTCTAGCTTTATCCATTTGCTTGCAAGATTCAAGATGTTGTTATTTTTTTCTGCTGTGTAGTACTCCATTGTGTAAATGTACCACATTTTCCTTATCCATTCTTCGGTCAAAGGGCATTTAGGTTGTTTCCAGGTTCTGGCTATGACAAACAATGATGCTATGAACATATTTGATGGTTTTAACTTTAACATAGTAAAATTACATATATCAAGACAAGTATCAATCAAGAATTACAGTTGCAATATTTATATATACTTTATCTTTTATTATAATTAAGGAAAATTATAATTGTAAATATCTATTTTTCTACTCCATCAAAGAACCCAGAAGGATATACTATTACCTAAGTAAATAGGAAGTGCATTATAAGCAACTTCCAAGACTCTAAAATTGACAGAGACATCTCTCTGCCTGGACAGTCAACCAAAGTTCTTCAGTATCATTGGAGCATCCATCTTCAGCCTACAGGACCATAGTATCTGGCAGACTTTCCCATGAAGCAGGAAATTTCAAAGACAGTTCCACCTATATTGGCAGTTTGTCAGTCACTTTCTTCTGTTTCCTGCAGAATGCCTGGCAGACCATCTCACCTTTAGGCAAGTTCCACAGTCACTTTTCTGTGGGTCCTGCATGTCTAATTCATATAGCACACCATCAAACAGTGCAGGCAAGAGCAGTTTCTTGCCCAAATGGCTAACCAACTCCATATGGAGCTTCTTTGTCTTTCTCCTCTGGCAGCTACATGGTATATCCCTGACTCTGCCTTCTTTCTCCCAGCATTCAGTTTAGTTTTCCCCACCTACCTCTCTTCTACCATGACAGGCCCAAGACAGATTCTTTATTAACCAATGGTATTCACAGAATACAGAGGGGAATCCCACATCACATACCAAATTTTCAGCCTTGAAGAACATATATCCAGATAACATTGTTACAGACTGAGCAGATTTTATTTAGGAATATATATGTGTATGAATATATGCATGTAATAACTATTAATAAAAAAGAGGCCATGAATTTGAAAGATAGCAAGGAGTACTAGATTAAAGGATTTAGAGGGATGAAAGGAGGAAATTGTATCACCTTAAGATATAAAAGATAAGAAACAAATGAATCTCCCATGACTTTCTCTAGTCACACAATCTTGATGTAATCAGAAGATAACTCATGTTTTGAGTATCTATGTGTGGATCTTTTCAAGATATCACTCTAGTCACCGGGTTCTCACGTGTTTGTCATGAGCGGATGTACTATCTCACCCATCTTGCTTTTTACTTGTCAGGGCAATATCATCTGTAACTATTTCACACCTTCTTCAATTTTGGGAAATCTGTGATATCACTATATTATCTATCAGAAGAAAAGTGGATACTGTGTGATTCACACATAGATCCCATGGCTGCAAAGTGAAGATAAAATGACAGCAACAACGGACTGACATATACTTGGAAAACCTTATATATCAGAAATGATCTTTATAGTTAGACTATACACAGTGCCAAACTCAAAATAAGGTGTTGGTACAGTGCCCACATTGTGGGAAATGCACAACTCTGTATCCCAGAGAAGCAGTGGCACCTCACAAAGGGAATCTGGTACATCAGTTTTATGAAATGGTATAGAAAAACTACCTTTCATTAGTTAGTATATGCATATGCATATCTGCCTAATTATGTAGTTTTGATTTCTTATTTCACAAGTTAGGATTTAAACACTTTGTGTGTTAAGTGAATATCTATTTGTAATTGTCATTCAACATGATCATTAGCAATTGCCCTTCTAAAGAACAGAGTCTGTTTTTATTTATTATTTACTACACTTTTAATGTGAATGCTTTACCTACTGGCACATATGTGCACCATGTACATGCTTTATACTTGCAGAGGACAGAAGATGTTGCTAGGCCCCATGGAACTAGAATTACAGACAGTTTTGAACTTCAGTGTGACTACTGAGAAGTGTGAGGGCCCTCCTCAGGAACAGTAAGTACTCTTAACTATCCTTCCAGGCCACTGAACCTGCTGTAAAAGCAATTACCTGAACTAAACTCTTCATAATGTTTATTTTCCTTAATTTTTATTTGGGGCATGTAGTAAAAATTGTATTGCATACACTAAACCCATATTATTTTTTTTGGTCTCCATATCTTCATCAGTGAGAAATAGGTTATTTTCTGACAATCTGTTATGATCCTCTGTTTCTGATCTATTAAGAAGTTGGGTAACAATATATCTTGAAATATATTCAATAAAGATATAGCGCTTAGGCTAAAGTATAAGAACTGTATTTATAAGGATAGAGTAGTATTCACTGGATAATTCAATTATTTATATTTTTATGATTTATGATAATAAAAAACTTTATAATAGTAGTATTAAATTGCTAATTTATAAACCAGTAGTTTGAGCTTCAGGTTAAAACCTCATAGATAGTAAATAAATGTGAAAATCAGAATTTGAGATAAAGGATGACCTGTGTGCCAGATAATCCAACATTCACTTCTGTCCACTCATCTTAAGTATTTTGGAAAAAAAATTAGAAAAAAATAACCTTATGAACACTTGGAAAATGTTTTCAGATTTTAACTAACCACCTGATTTTTGTTAGTAAACTTATCTCTTTGCCCCTGGAAATGAAATTATTTTCACCAAAGAATGTCCAATTACTCTGATTATATTAGTCTAATACATTTCACGTGGTATTTCTTTTTTTTAAATTTTTTTAGTTTTCCATTTAATTATTAACACTTCCTCCCCTTCTCCCATTCCCCTCCCGCTCCCCCACTAACCCTCCTCCCTCCCCCTTCAGTCTTACAAGAGGGCAGGGTACTCTGCCCTGTAGGAAGTCCAAGGCTCTCCCCCCTAGATCCTGGCCTAGGAAGCTGTGCATCCAAATAGACTAGGGTACCAAAGAGCCAATACGTGCAGAAGAGAAAGGTCCCAGTGTCATTATCAATGGCTTCTCAGTCTGCCCCCATTGGCAGCCACATTCAGTGAGTCCAGTTTGATTACATGCTCTTTCAGTCCCGGTCCAGCTGGATTTGATGAGCTCCCATTAGATCAGGCACACGGTCTCAGTGTGTGGACCAACTTCTCGCGGTCCTGACTTCCTTGCTCATCTTCTCCCTCCTCCTGCTCTTCACCTGGACCTTGGGAGCTCACTCCATTGCTCTGATGTAGATGTGGGTCTCTGTCTCTGTCTTCATCCATCGGATGAAATTTCTATGGTGATATTCAAGATATTCATCAGTGTGACTATGGGACAAGGCGAATTCAGGCATCCTCTCCTCTGCTGTCCAAGGACCTAGCTGGGGACATCCCTGTGGACACCTGGGATCCCATCTAGAGCCAAATTTCTTGCCAACCCTAAAATGGCTAGCTTAATGTAGATATCTTCTTCCCTGCTCCAATATCTGCCCTTCCTCCATCTCCACCTTCCCACTCCTCCAGCTCTCCCCAGTCCTTCCCTTCTCCTTCCCCCTTCCCCCTACCCCAGCCCTACCCCTACCCCCAGTTCCATGCTCACAACTTTTGCCCAGCGATTTTATTTGCTTCCTATTTCCAGGAGGATCTATATGTATTTTTCTTTGGGTTCACCTTGATATTTGGCTTCTCTAGGCTTGTGAACTATAGGCTTAATGTCCTTTGTTTATGGCTAGAGTCCACTAATGAGTGAGTACATACCATATTTATCTTTTTGGGTCTGGGTTATTTCACTAAGGATAGTGTTTTCTATTTCCATCAATTTGCATGCAAAATTCAAGATGTCATTGTTTTTTAGCACTGAGTAATACTCTAATGTGTATATATTCCACATTTTCTTGATCCATTCTTCATTGAGGGGCACCTACGTTGTTTGGAGTTTCTGGCTATTACAAATAATGCTGCTATGAACATAGTTGAACAAATGCTTTTGTAGTATGATTGGGCTTCTCTTGGGTATATTCCCAAGAGTGGAATTGCTGGATTCTGAGGAAGGTTGATTCCCAATTTCCTGAGAAACCACCACACTGATTTCCAAAGAGGTTGCACAAGTTTGCATTCCCACCAGCAATGGATGAGAGTTCCCCTTACTCCTCATCCTCTCTAGCATAGGCAATCATTGGTGTTTTTTATTTCAGCCATTGAGCAGAAGGTGGGAGAAGATGAGCAAGGAAGTTAGGACCATGAGGGGCTGGTCCACCCACTGAGACAGTGTGCCTGATCTAATGGGAGCTCACCAAATCCAGCTGGACTGGGACTGAAGGAGCATATGATCAAACCAGACTCTCTGAATGTGACTGCCAATGGATGAGTGTTCCCCTTACTCCACATCCTCTCCAGCATAGGCTATCATTGGTACTTTTTATTTTAGCCATTCTGACAGGTATAATGTGGTATCTCAAAGTTGTTTAGCATTTCCCTGATCGCTAAGGAAGTTGAACATGACCTTAAGTATCTTTTGGCCATTTGAACTTCTTCTGTTGAGAATTCTCTGTTCAGATCATTACCCCATTTTTAATTGGGGTATTTAGATTTTTAATGTCTACTTTCTTGAGTTTTTAATTTATTTTAGAGATCAGACCTTTGTCTGATGTGGGGTTGTTGAAGATCTTCTCCCATTCAGTAGGATGCCTTTTTGTCTTAATTACTGTGTCCTTTGCTTTACAGAAGCTTCTCAGTTTCAGGAGGTCCCATTTGTCCATTGTTGCTCTTATTGTCTGTGCCACTGGGGTTATTCATAGGAAGTTGTCTCCTGTGCCCATGTATTGCAGGCTACTTCCTACTTTCTCTTCTATCAGGTTCAGTGTGGTCAGAATTATAATGAGGTCTTTAATCTGTTTGGATTTGATTTTTGTGCATGGTGAT
Source organism: Ondatra zibethicus (assembly GCA_004026605.1). NCBI lineage: Eukaryota > Metazoa > Chordata > Mammalia > Rodentia > Cricetidae > Ondatra > Ondatra zibethicus. The sequence continues at coordinate 30,626 of PVIU01003418.1, read as the reverse complement.
AGATAATGATCTATTTTCATTCTCCTACAGGTTGACATCCAGTTATGCCAGCACCATTTGTTGAAGATGCTTTCTTTCTTCCATTGTATAATTTAAGCTTCTTTGTCAAATATAACGTGTTCATTGGTTTGTGGATCAATATCCGGGTCTTCGAATCGATTCCATTGGTCAATGTTTCTATTTTTATGCCAATACCAAGTTGTTTTCATTACTGTAGCTCTGTAATAGAGTTTGAAATCAGTGATGGTAATGCCTCCGGAAGTTCCTTTGTTGTATAGGCTTTTTTTTCCATATAAATTTAGTTATTGTTCTCTCAAGGTCTATGATGAATTATGTTGGGATTTTGATGGGGATTGCATCAAATCTATAGATTGCCTTGGTAAAATCGCCATTTTTACTATATTGTTCCTACCAATCCAGGAAAGTGGGAGATCCTTCCTTTTTCTGGTATCCTCTTCAGTTTCTTTTCTGAAAGCCTTAAAGTTCTTGTCAAATAGATTTTTCACTTTCTTGGTTAGTGTTACCCCAAGATACTTTATGCTATTTGTGGCGATCGTGAAAGGTAATGTCTCTCTGATTTCCCTCTCTGCTTCTTTATCCTTTGTGTATAGGAGGGCTAGTGATTTTTTTTGAGTTGATCTTTTATCCTGCCACATCACTGAAGGTATTTATCAGCTGTATGAGTTATTTGGTAAGTTTTTGGAGTCACTTATGTACACTATCATATCATCTGCTAATAACGAAAGTTTGACTTCTTCCTTTCCAATTCCAATCCCCTTGATCTCCTTATGTTGTCATATAATTATTGCTAGAACTTCAAGCAATTTATTGAAGAGATAAGGAGAGAGTTAACAGCCTTGTCTTGTTCCTGATTTTAGTGGAATCGCTTTGAGTTTCTCTCCATTTAATTTGATTGTAGCTGTTGGCATGCTGATATTGCTTTTACTATATTTAGATATGATCCTTGTATCCCTAATTTCTCCAAGACCTTTATCATAAAGGGGTGTTGAATTTTGTGAAATGCTTTTTCAGCATCTAATGAAATGATCATATGGTTTTATTCTTTCAATTTACTTATATGATGGATTACATTGATAGATTTTCATATGTTGAACCAGCCCTGCATCTCTGGGATGAAGCCTACTTGATCATAATGGATGATTTTTTTGATGTGTTCTTTAATTCGGTTTGCCAGTATTTTATTGAGAAATTTTGCAACGATTTTCATGAGTGAGATTGGTCTCTAATTCTCTTTCTTGGTTGCGTCTCTGTGTGGTTTTGGCATCAGGGTAACTGTAGCTTCATAAAAGGAGTTTGGCAATGACATTTCTGTTTCTATTATGTGAAACATATTAAGGAGTATAGGTATTAGCTCTTCTTGGAGGTTCTGGTAGAATTCTGCATTAAAACCATCTGGTCCTGGGCTTTTTTTTTGGTTGGGAGGTTTTTGGTGACAGCTTCTATTTCCTCGTGACTTATAGGTCTATTTAAATTGTTCACCTGGTCTTTATTTAATTTCAGTATATGGTATTTATCTAAAAAACTGTCCATTTCTTTTACATTTTCCAATTTTGTGGCATACAGGCTTTTGTAGTAAGACCTAATGATTCTCTGAATTTCCTCAGTGTCTGTTGGAATGTCCCCCTTTTCATTTCTGATCTTGTTAATTTGAGTGTTCTCTCTCCACCTTTTGTTTAGTTTGGATAGAGGTTTGTCTATCTTGTTAATTTTATCAAGGAACCAGCTCTTTGTTTCGTTGACTCTTTGGATTTTTTTCTATGTCTCTATTTTGTTGATTTCAGACCCCAGTTTGATTATTTCCAGTCTTCTACTTCTCCTGGGTGAGTCTGTTTCTTTTTTTTTTCTAGAGCTTTCAGGTGTGCTGTTAAGTCACTAATGTGTGGTTTCTCGATTTTCTTTATGTGGGCACTAAGTGCTATGAACTTTCCTTTTAGCACTGCTTTCATAGTGTCCCACAGGTTTGGGTATACTGTGTCTTTATTTTTGTTGAATTCAAGGAAGACTTTAATTTCTTTCTTTATTTTTTCCTTGACCCAGGAGTGGTTCAGTAGTTGACTGTTCAGTTTCCATGAGTTTGTAGGCTTTCTGAGACTGAAATTGTTATTGAATTCTAACCTTACTCCATGGTGATCTGATAAGACACAGGTGGTTACTCCAATTTTTTTGTATCTTTGGATGTTTGCTTTGTTACCGAGTATGTGATTAATTTTTGAGAAGGTTCCATGAGATGCTGAGAAGAAGGTATATTCTTTCCTATTTGGGTGCCATGTTCTATAGATGTCTGTTAAGTCTATGCGATTCATTACATCTGTTAGTTCTCGTAATTCTCTGTTAAGTTTCTGTCTGGTTGACCTTTCCATTGGTGAAAGAGCAGTCTTGAAATCTCCTACAATTAGTGTGTGGTGTTTGATGTGTGCTTTGATTTCTATTAATGTTTCTTTTACATATGTGGGTGCTTTTATATTAGGGGCATATATATTCAGGATTGAGACTTCATCCTGATGGATTATTCCTGTTATGAGTATAAAGTGTCCATCTCCATCTCTTCTGATTGATTTTAAGTTGAAGACGATTTTGTTTGATATTAGTATATCCACACCCACTTGTTTCTTAGGGCCATTTGATTGAAAACCTTTTCCCAACCTTTTACTCTGAGATAATGTCTGTCTTTGTGGTTGAGGTGTGTTTCTTGTAAACAGCAGAATGTTGGATCCTGTTTTTGTATCCATTCTCTTAACCTGTGCCTTTTTAATAGGTGAATTGTGTCCGCTGATATTGAGTGATATTAATGACCAGTGGTTGTTAACTCAGGTTGGTTTTTTTTTTTGGTGGTAGTGTTTGTGTGTTTCCCTTCTTTGTGTTGTGCTTGTGGAGGGTTGTTAGATGTCTGTGTTATTATGGGTGTTGTTTGCCTTTTTAGTTGTGGTTTACCTTCTAGTACTTTCTGTAAGGCTGGGTTTATGGCTATATATTGCTTAAATTTGTTTTTATCCTGGAATATCTTGTTTTCTCCATCAATGGCAAAAGAAAGCCTTGCTGGATATAGTAGTCTGGGCTTGCATCCATGGTCTCTTAATGTCTGCAGCACATCTATCCAAGACCTTTTGGCTTTCATGGTTTTCATAAAGAAGTCAGGTAATTCTGATAGGTTTACCCTTATATGTTACTTGACCTTTTTCCTTTGTGGCTCTTAATATTCTTTCTTTATTCTGAATGTTTTGTGTTTTGATTATTATATGGCAAGGGGATGTTTTATTTTTATCCAGTCTATTCAGTGTTCTGTATGCTTCTTGTACCTTCAGAGAAATATCCTTCTTTAGTTTGGGGAAGTTTTCTTCTATAATTTTGTTGAATATATTTTCTGGGCCTTTGAGCTGTAATTCTTCTCCTTTTTCTACCCCTATTATTCTTAGGTTTGGTCTTTTCATGGTGTCCCAGATTTCCTGGATGTTTTGTGTTAAGAATTTGTTGGATTTGTTGTTTTCTTTGATCAATGAGTTTATTTTCTCTATTGTATCTTCAGTGTCTTAGATTCTTTCTTCTATCTCTTGTATTCTGTTGGTTATACTTGTTTCTGTAGTTCCTGTTCGTTTACCCAGATTTTCCATATCCAGCTATCCCTCGGTTTTTGTTTTCTTCATTGCCTCCATTTCAGTTTTCAAGTCTTGAAATGTTTCCGTTACCTGTTTCATTGCTTTTTCTTGGTTTTCTAGGGTATCTCTGAGGGATTTATTCATTTCTTCTAATTTTTTGTTAGTCTTCTCATCCATTTCTTTAAAGAGTTTTTCACGTCCTCTTTAATGGTCTCTATCACTTTCATAATGTTACATTTAAAGTCAATTTCTTCAACTTCTTCTGGATTAGGTTGTTCAAGTCTTCTTTTTGCATATTTGCTGGATTCTGATGTTATCCTGTTGCTTTTCAGGTTGTTGGAGGAATTCTTGCATTGGCACCTGCCCATCTCTTCCTTCTAATGCTGTCAGAAGAGTCTCAGCGGCTTGGTCGGATTTTTGCTGTGGCTGTGTATTTGGGGATTTTTCTTGTCTTAGGTCCTCTCAGCACTGGATTTGGATTTGGCTCTCAGATCCCCTCCTGCCTGAATTGGGCTGTGGTGGTGGATCTAAGTACTCCTTCGGGATGGATTTACTGGTACCATATCAGGGCCACTTGCTGGCCAAGGACCTCGCAGACAAAAGGGTGGGCTTGATAGATGCTGTGGCCAGTTCCATGGAACAAAGAAACCCCTGCAGCCTTGCACTCACCACTTTGTCCCCAGAGCTTCAACCCCGAAGCAGGCTGATTTGGGGGATTCTAGGACCCTGCAGATGGAACGGGGTGCTTGGGGGCAAGCTGGGGTGGGATAAGTCGAAGAGCCAGTAGCCAGGGAGAAGCCCCACTGAATGGCAAGAAAGTTTAGGGGGTTGGAGTGTGCCTGTACTCTCTTTCCCGGGGCGTCTGGGCAGCTGGGCAGGTGCACACTTACCCCTCTGGATGTATCTACTGGTACTAGATCAAGGCCACTTGCTGGTGAAGGACCTTGCATACAAAAGGGCTGGCATGGTAGATGCCAGGGCCAGCTCTGTGGAACAAAGAAAATCCTGCAGCCTAATATTTCTAATCCTCACACCCCTACTCTGGAATGTGCAAACCTTGTTGAGGCTGAACCTGTTAAGCCTGTCCTCTTAAACTTCAAGATTCTGTTGTCCCAGGTAGGACCATGGCATTCCTTTTGTGCTGCTTGAAGAAACTTCCCTTGTTGATGAGCTAGCAGGGCATGTTCCTTTAAACAACTCAATATGGTGGCAGAGGGGTAGTGTAATTTGAAGTCTTCTGCTTAGTGTTGTCTCTCTGGCATGACATGCAATGTCAATCAATGGAAATGAAAAAAAACTCCAAATTGGTGGAAATAACTATTTCATCATTCGACAGAAAGCCACAAACAGTGAAATTCTGGAGACCACTGAACTGTGAGGATTTCCACTTTATCAAAATAAAACATCCTTTAAAGTGCTTAAAATGACACCCTGGTAAAGGAAGGCAAAGTCCAAGGGAATGGAGAGTATAGATGAAGAAACAAGGCAAAAGGAAGCCCAAAGAAGCCATAGACACACTAGACAGACAGAAAATCATGTCACAGAGTTAGCACCATATAGCTTAGTGGACATTTGAGGGATTTTACAGGGGGCTTTGGTAGTATGTAATTATGCATTGATTCTGAAGTTTAACTAAACAACTTTCCTTTTATTAAACTTACTTTAAAGTTAAGTATATTATGTCTTTCAGTTTGGGGGCTTTTCCTTTTCTTCTAATTTCTAAAGAATAGTCAATATTTTGGAAGATACCCTGAGAACCAGGTGCATTTTTGACATATGTTATATCTCAAGCCTCATTTGTAGCAGAATTTCTGACATAGTTCATCTGAAAGACAATGTTATAAGATCAAATTTTAGTCCATATAAATGAGCCAGGAGCCCACCACTGGTTTTGAAACATATGATACCCTGCCAGCCATGTCCTTTGCTGAACTACATAAGAGACAATAAAGATGCATCAACAAGAGTGCAGAGTTTTGGCTTGATTTGAGAGCATTATATTTCATGTCTAGGAGGTTATAAAATCATTTCTAAGATAATATGATGTTCAAAAGGGCAAAGAAATCCTGGAGAGTTGTGCAGAGTGAATATGGGTCTATTACCTGCAGATATGGCCAGAGGAAATGCTGGTCAGAATTGCCTGTGGCTCAGGGAGATATTTTAGATCGATTATCAGTGCTATGCCATTCAGTGTGACAGAAAACTTCATTTTTATTGTTGTTTTTGTTTGTCTGTTGGGTTTTTTTTTTGCATCCTGACCTGTTTTCCTTCCCTCCTATCCTCCCAGTCCCTCCTTTCCCACCTTGTGCCCTCCAGCTGCCCATCCATCCTTTTCTCTGTTTCTCTTTGAAAAGTGTGAGTCTCCCATGAATATCAGCCAGCCATGGTACATCCATTTGTAATGAAACTAGGCACCCGCTCTCCTATTAAGACTGGACAAGACAATACAATAGGAGGAAAGAGTTTCAAAAGCAGACTACAGAGTCAGACATAGCCCCTGCTTGCTCTGTTAGGAGTCCCACAAGAAGACCAAGTTACACAACTGCAACATACATGCAGAGGACCTAGGTGAGACCTGTGCAGACTCTCAGGTAGTCAGTTTAGTCTCTGTGAGCTGATATGAGCCCTGGATAGGTGTTTTTGTGGGTATTCTTGTGGTATCCTTGACCTCACTGGCTCCTACAATACTTTCTCCCAATCTTCTGCAAGATCCCCTGAGCTCCACCTTATGTTTGGGTCTCTGCTTTTGTTTCTATCAGTTGTTGGGTGAAATCTTTCTGATGACAGTTGGACTAGGCACCAATCTATGTGTATAGCAGGCTATCATTAGAAATCATTTCATTGACTTATTTTTTTTAAAAAAATGCCCTGTGTTTTGTTATAAAAATATTAAATGGAATCACATGGAGCAGGTGATTACAGTTCAGTGTACATCTGACTCTTCCTTTTCCCTGTGAACAATTCTATTCTCAGTGCATTTTCCACTTCTGTAAGAAACTCAGAGGCTATTAGCTGGTTTACACATGCTTTCCTAGAGCAAAGTAGCTTGGAGAGAAAAGCTCTACACTGAACTAGCTCTATAGGCTTCACCCAAGTATTTTCTGCCCAAATAAACTACCATGTGCCTAAGCAATTCCCACCATGCCACTGAAGTCACTCTCGGAGAGGACAGACAATGATTTCCAGCTAGAGAGATATACAATAATAGTAATCGCCTCATGAAGATTAAACTCACCAGAGCTGCAGGGTGCTTTGTAACAGGGTGAGTAATTCTGACTGTCACTCCATAAAAAGATAAAGTGTAGCTGCAAGCGGGAAGGGCTCAGAATCCATTAGCTCCCTTTAAACCCTTGGTTCCTTCTGTTTCTTTCTTACCTCATTAATCGAGCAAGCTTCCATTGTCTCCTGATCAAGATCAACTTGCTGCAGTCCTCCATTCCCTTTTCAAACTCAACTAATTTGTCCAGAAAACCCATCCAGGCCATCCCTAATCTTCAGTGCCACAGTGTGTCAAATACTTTGGAGGATGGGTGGATGGGAAGATGGATGGATGGGAGGATGGGTGGATGTGTACAAAAAGAGTACACATAGTTCATCTAAAAAGAATGGTTTTCAAAAAGTTTGAAACTTAAAGGACTTAGTGACCTTAATAAAAAGACCCCATGGTTAAAATTTTAAAATCTTACCATAAATTTTTTGCCTAATGATATTCAAGCTCATGTGCTCTGTTTCAGTTTTCAGTGTTTATCTTCATTCCAGGGGCTTCTTATAAATCAGTGTCTAGCAAAATTATGTCATTTCTTTAAAAACTGAATCGTTGACTCCTAATCATTCCCACATAGCGGAGTATTGCTTCTTAGCTCTCAGCCTAGTAGCAATGCTATTTTCTAGGCAAAGACTTTTTTTGTGAACAGATGTGGAAGCAAAACTGCACACCTGTATTTGAATTCCAGAGCAATGTTGTTCCAATGTTCTGTAGATTCCTCCCTTCCCTTTCCCAAACACCTCAACAAACTCATTACCCTTACACTTTCTATTGCTCCCTGTTCCAGTGAACTGATGTCAAGAAATGTCTTACCTAGAAAGTCAACACCTGCTGCATTTCTTCCCTTACAAATACTTCTAGAGTTAATGCATCTGCATCTCTTCTCTGAAGATCTTTTTTAGCCAGTGCTAGGGAAGGGCTCTGGGGATTGAACTCCACATCCATGCTAGGGACATTCTCTAAGCTAGGTGCCTAGCCTTGATCACGTTGTTTAAATTGTCCTTCAGCATCTGTTGTGAAAATGATTCGTGTTATTATTAGTAGTTGCTTGTGAGTCTGTTTGCCCAAGATAGATTCAGAATAGATGGTGTTCAGGCTCATTCATTCCTTTGTTTCCAGAATACCACACACTGTTTGCCAAATAGCAAGGTTCTCACTGCATATGTAAATGAATAGAAAATCAGTGTTGATTTGTTGGTTTCCCTTTAAGCACTGGATTTTTCTCTCTATGAGAATATTTGATATTCCTATCAGCACCTCCAGTACTGGGGGCCATGGAGATTGATTTCAGAATGGAGGTTTCTGTTTTATTTGTTTTAGAGAGAGTAGAGTGCATGAGAAAACAGGTACAATACTCAAAACTCTCTTCCTTTACACTCTCAGGCCAATGTAGGAGACACTGAGTGTTGTTCTAAAATACAAAGGTGTATTCTCTGAAATGAACAGACCCAAAGTAGGGAGAGTGTTTGCTTTCTTTCTTTTTAAAGACTTGTTTGCTTTTATTTTGTGTGTGTTTGTCAACATCTGTGGATGTGCATTATATGATTGTCTGGTGCCCACACAGGACAGGAGAGAATGACTGGTATTCACTGAGTTATGAATGATTGTGAGGAACCATGTAGTCACTATTGCCCAAACTTTTCTCTTCTGCTAGAATGTCAGTGCTGTTTACCACTGAGCCACCTCTCCAGACCAAATAAAGTTTCTTTACCATTCATCCTGGCCCTCAGGTTTGGGATGATACTTCAATAATTCCAAACTTTGACATTAGTTTATTTAGATATCTCTATAAAATTTCCCTGGACAGTGATATTTTGACTGTTTTGTGATTTTTATGTTTATTCTCCAATATATCTTTTTATTTTATTGATGATAGATTCTTTTCTTAGATGATATATCCTGATTATATTTTCCCCTCCCTCTAGTCTTCCTGTCTCTTCCCTCACCTCCTCTGCAGATGTGCTCCCTTTATGTCTCTCACTAGAAAGTAACAAGCTTCTAAAAGATAATGACCAAACATGATAAAATAAAATAAGATGAAGGAAAATTATTTTATCATAGATGAACATTGCTACCCAACATGAGGAAAAGAGTCTCAAGAGCAGGTGCAAGAGTCAGAGACTCACTCATTGTCACAGTCAGGAGTCCTACAAAAATACTAAGCAAATAGCTATAATATATACCCAGAGGACCTGCTGTAAACCCTCTAGGCCCTGTATTTGCTGCTTCAGTCTCTGTGAGCCCATATGTGCCTTGCTTAGTTGATCCAGAGGGCCTTGTTCTGCTGGTGTCCTCCACCCACTCTGACCCTTACAATCTTTCTACCTCCTCTTCCTTAGGATTCCCTGAGCTCAGAGGGAAGGGATCTGATGGAGACCTCCAATTTAGACTCTGCATAATGTCTGATTGTGGGTCTCTGCATCTATTTCCTCTCTGAGCCAAGCAGTGATTTAATTAATATAGTTTCTGTGAGATTATTTTGGGTCTGGGCAGTGGGAACCAACATGCTTCTCTCTTTTTGCAACAAACTGATGCCCATGTGCCCAACTAAAATCCACTTAAAACCTGAATAGGGCTTGTAAAGGAATTCTAGACACTAAAAACCAAAGGTTAGCAGCCTTATTTTCGGAATGGGCCTTGCTTGCTGGTGGCATGCTACAGCTCCTTTAAGAGAGATTTTCTTGATTCAGTGGTAGCATGAAAAAAAGCCATGCTGTTTTGAAATGATGGCTTTCTGGGCCATACTGTCAGAGCAATCTCTGGCTCTTTCAGGAGGCTGAGCATTTAAATGGGATTTGTGAACAACATACTACAACTTGCTTAATGGCAACATAGACCTGTTGTGTGCCTAAAACTAGGGCAATGTGCATGGCTTGCAGAGGCAGTGAACAGACTTCTACCATGTTGGACTGTGCAAGTGCAGCAAGCAGAAAGTACTATATATACCCTAGCAATGGTGCAGCTTAGATTCTTAAGAAGCACGTAGCATTTTAAGAAGTGCTTCTGGTCAGAAAATAATTACAGATACACAATAAAGACAGATTCTGATTAAAAAAAGAAGACTTCTAAATGGGTCACAGTGTTGGATAAATGTATGTAGGCTCGGGAGACAAAAAGAAAAGAGTATAGAGAGTTATAAAAGGAAGTAAATATTTTTTAAAAAAAAATCAAACATTCTTCAAAGGGAGAATAAACTTGTAGAAAAATTAATATAGAAATAAAAATAAGCCACATAAAGATGGAATATACACAGGGAGTCTGGATTATGTATATTATTGGGTTTTCTTTAAATTTTTTAAATGTGAAGGAGCTAAATACAGAGAGACATTTCATTGTATGGGCTGCTAAGCTAAACCAGCATACATATTATAAAGGTATCTTAACTTTAGAATTTGGGTTTAAGGATATATTGCTTTAGAAAAGAGGTTTTTTTCCTTTGTTTCCACAGAAGATGAGAACCTGTGGATTCATTCGAGGCTAATATGGTTTGATGGACCAAGACCCCATAAAAGGTTGCCTTAAACATCCCTCAAAAAATTATTTTGCCTGGTAAACAGCTGGAAGAAGTTTGGACAGAATTATACCCACATTCCCAAATATTGTCTATAAATGTTTGTTTAAATTTAAAGGGGGATATGCTATTTAGATTTGCATTGGTATGGATCTTGGTTTGTTGATACAAATTTAAGGATAATTTAGTTATACTGTGTATATGTATTTCTGATCTAGATTAATGTTTCTCAAGCTCATTTAAAAATGTAATGTATAATTAAGAAATATAGGTTAACAGATCATTTACAATAGCCAAGCTTGTAGCCATGTTAGTTAGATTTTCTAGATGTACAGAGATGTATTTCAGATAGATGGGTCTTCTTCAAACCTTTCAAAGACTACAGAATATGGCAATTAAAATGTTTTAAGAATTTAGGATTTATCATGACAATGAGATACATCTGCTGCTGGCAGTACCAATATACTTCAAGAGGATGATGGGCACCAAGGAGGCTCCTTTTGGAATTGATTAGCCAGTTGGGCAGGAAACTGCTCTTGCCTGGACTGCTTGATGAACTGCACATGCAGGACCCACAGAAAAATGACTGCTAAATTTGACTAAAGGTGAGATGATTCTTTAGGGTTCCTGCTTCATGAAAGAGTTGGCTAGACATTCTGCAGGATACAGAAGAAAGTGACTTACAAAGTTCCAATATAGGTGGAACTGTCTTTGAAATTTCCTGCTTCATGGAAAAGTCTGCCACATACTATGGGACTGTAGGCTTAAGATGGATGCCCCAACAGTACAGAAGAACTTTGGGTGACTGTCCAGGCAGTGAGATGTCTCTGTCAATTCCAGAGTTTTGGAAGTTGTTTATAATGCACTTGCTGTTTACTTAGGGAATATTATATCCTTTTGGTATCTTTGATGGAGTTGAAGAATTTATAATTATAGTTATAGATTTCCTTAGTTATAATAAAAATAAAGTAGATATAAATACAATAACAGTAATTCTTGCTTGATAACTGTTTTGTTTTATGTAATTTTACTATGTTAAAATTAAAATCTTCCTTTTTGTTTAAAAGAAAAAGAGAAATGATGTGGGAGGTCCTTCTGTCTATTTGTTGCATTTATTGGTTAATGAATAAAGAAACTAGCTTGGCCTGTAGCAAGGTAGAAGGAAGGTGGAATCAGGGAGAAGTCTTGTAGTCTGCCAGAGACAGACACTGGGAAATTTACCCAGTAGGCCACAGCCACACGGCAATACACAGATTAATGGAGATGTGTTAAATTAATATGTAAGAGTTAGCCGATAAGAAGCTAGAGCTAATGACCAAGCAGTGATTTAATTAATATAGTTCCTGTGTGATTATTTCAGTTCTGGGCAGTGGGAACCAACACACGGCTCTCTTCTTACTACAGTCCTGTTATTTTTTTAGTTTTACATATGAAGTTAAAAATTGTCCTTTCAAGATCTGAAAAGAATTGTGTTGGAATTTTGAAAGGGATTGCTTTAAATCTGTAGAATGCTTTTGGTAGGATGTCCATTTTTACTATAGTAATGCTATTGATCCATGAGCATGGGTGAGCTTTCTATCTTCTGATATCTTCTTCAATTTCTTTATTCAAAGACTTGAAGTTTGTATCAAATAAGTCTTTCACTTACATGGTTAAAGCTACCCTAAGATATTTTATATTATTTTAGAAAACTATTGTTTTCCTGATTTGTTTTCAGTCTGTCATTTATATATAGGAGGGCTACTGACTCTTTTTATGAGTTAATCTTATGTCTAGCTACTTGTTGAAAATGTTTATCAGAAGTTTTCCCTGATGGAAGTTTTAGGTCCCTTGTATATACTATAATATCATCTGCATATAATGATACTTTGACTTCTTCCTTTCTAAGTCATATCCTCTTGATTTCTTTAAGTTGATTTATTGCTCTAACTAAAGCGTCAAGTACAATATATTGAATAGATATGGAAAGAGTTGACAACCTTGTCTAGTTGCCAATTTCAGTGGAATTGGTATGAGCATCTCTACATTTAATTTGATGTTGGCTATAGGCTTGCTGTAAATTGTCTTCAATGTCTTTATCCTGTCACTTTTATCCCTAATCTCTCTCAAACTTTTATCTTGATGGGGTGTTTTTGGATTTTCCAAAGGCCTATTCTACATTTAAGAAGATGATCTTGTAGCATTTTTTTGTTTGTTTTTTCTATCAGTTTGTTTATATGGTAGATTTCATTGATGGATTTTTGTATGTTGAACCATTCCTGCCTCTCTGGGATAAATGGGATAAAGTCTGCTTGGCTATGGTAGATGATCCTTTTGAGGTGTTCTTGGATTTGGTTTGTAAGTATTGTATTGAGTAATTTTGCATCTACGTTCATGAGAAAAATTTGTCTGTAATTCTCATTCTTTTCAGAGTCTTTACATGGTTTGAGTATCTAAATAACTGTAGCCTCTTAAAATGAACTTGGCAATATTTCTTTTGTTTCTCTTTGTGGACAAATTTGATGAGTATTGGCTTTAACTCTTCTTTGAAAGTCTGATAGAATTCTATGCTAAAATCATCTGGTCCAGGCCTTTTTTTAAAAAAAAATATTATTATTGAGAGATGTAAAGACTGACTGCTTCTATATCTAAACTTTATCTTGATTTAACTTTTGGGAGTGGTATCTGTCAAGAAAGTTATCTGTTTCTTTTTTATTTTAACATATGGTAGAGTACAGGTATTTAAAGTATGTTTTTATGATTCTCTAGTTTTCCTTGTTGTCTGTTCTGTCTACCTTTACATTTCTAACTTTGTTAATTTGGATCATATCTCTGTGTCTTTTAGTTAGCTTATGCTTGTCTATTTTTTTGCTTTTCTCCAAGAATTAATTCCTTGTTTAATTGACTTTTTGTATTGTTATATTTTTTTCTATTTTATTGATTTCAGCCCTCAGTTTGATTATTTTTTGTTATCTACTCTACCTGGATGTGATTATTTCTTTTTGTTCTGGAGCTTTCAGATGTGCTGTTAAGTTTGCTAGTACAAGAACTCTAATTTCTTAAGTAGGCACTTAGTGCTATGAACTTGCCTCTTAGAGCAGCATTCATTGTGTCCCTTAAGTTTGGGTATGTTTTATATCCATTTTCATTATTATATTATGCTATTTCTTTATCACTGTTTTGACCCATTTTACAAGCAGTAGAGAGTTGCTCAGTTCCCATGAGTTTGTAGATGTTCTGTGGTTTCTGTTTCTGTTTGTATTAACTTTAATCCTTCATGGTCTGATAGGACAAAGGGAGTAATTTCAATTTTCTTATATATATTGAGTTTTGTTTTTTTATCTGAGTCTATGTTCAGTTTCAGAGAAAGTTCCATTGGGTGCTGAGAAAAGGTGGGTTTTTTTTTTTTTTGCTTGGGTGGAATTTCCTATAAATATCTTTTAAATTCATTAGGGATATATTACATTATACATTAGGATATTTATATATATATATATGTATATAAACTGGCATTATATATATCAGTTATATCCAGCATTTCTCTGTGTAGGTTTTGCCTAAATGACCTATCTATGGTGAAAGTAGAGTATTGAAGTTTCATACTATACGTGTGTGAGAATCAATATGTGATTTAAGCTATAGTATTTTTTCTTTTATAAAAGTAGTTGTCCTTGTGTTTGTGGTATATATGCTAAAAATGAAATGTCATCTTGATAGATATTTTTCTCTGCTAATTATTTAGTTTCATTCCCTATCTCTATTGATTAGTTTTGATTAGAAGTCTATTTTATTATATACTAAGATACCAGTTTCCTTTATAGATTCCTTTGGGTAGAATATCATTTTCCACTCCTTCACCCTGATGTAATGTTGATTCTTGATGTTGATGTGCATTTCTTGTATATAGCAGAAGGATGGATCCTGTTTTCAAATACTTTCTGTTAGTCTGTATCTTTTTACTGGGGAATTGAGTCCATTGATAATGAGAGATATCTATAAGGAATGGCTGTTTATTCCAGTTATTTTGCTGTTGATGTTATTGTTGTTGTTGGTGGTGGTGGTAGTGAGTATTATGGTGGTGTATATGTGTGTTTGTGCACACAGGTGCAAGCTTCTCTTCTTTAGATTTTCCTTGTTTAAGATTATGTGTTTCCTATGTTTTCAGATTTGTAGTTGAGCTTCTTAGGTTAAAGTTGTCCTTCTAGTACCTCTGTAAGACTGAATTTGTAGATAGATTTTTTTTATTAAATTTGACTTTATCATGGAGTATTTTCTTTTCTCCATTGATGGTGATTGAAAGTTTTAAAGGATATAGTAATCTGGGCTGACATCTGTAGTCTCTTAGAGTCTGTAGCATATCTGTACTGGCCCTTTTGTCTTTTAGAGTCTCCAATGAAAAGTCATGCTTTTATTTAAAAAATTTGTTTTTTACAATTACATGTAAGTTTTAATTTTTTATGAAAATCAGGGGACAACCTGTGTTAGTCTGTTCTCTTCTAACATGTGGATTTCAGAGATTGAATTCAGGACATCAGACTTGTCAACAGGCATCTTTATCTTCTGAGCCAACTTGCTGCCATCAGGGGTAATTCTTATAGATCTGTCTTTATATGCTTACTGGTATACTCCTTTGCAATTTTAATATTCTTTCTATGTTCTGTATGTCTAGTGTTTTGGTTATTGTGTGGTACAGGGACTTACTTTTCTGGTCCTATCTATTTCATGTTCTATGTGCTTCTTGTAGTTTTATAGGCATTTCCTTCTTCATGGTAGAAAATTTTTCTTTTATGATTTTGTTGAAAACATTTTCTGGACCTTTGATCTGGGTTTCTCTTCCTTTCTCTGTACCTATTAGTCTTAGGTTTGATCTTTTCATACTGCCTCAGATTTCGTGAATGCTTTGTATGAGGATTTTTTTTTTCAGATTTAACATTATTTTGACAGATTTATTCATTTCTTCTATCTTATCTTAAAGGGCTGAGATTCTTTTTCGATCTCTTGCATTATGTTGATGAAGTTTGCCTCTTTTCCTCTTTGAGTTCCTAAATTTTTCATTCCCAGAATTCCATCAGTTTGGTTTTATTTTTTGATTCTATTTCTAATTTCAAGTCTTGAGCAGTTTTATTTATCTCCTTATACTGTTTGTTTATGTTATCCTGGATTCCTTTAAGGGATTTACTTATTTCCTCTTTAGGTGCCATATTCATAAAAGCTGTTTTAAAGTTTTTTTTCTTATGCTTCAGCTATGTTTGAATACTCTGTGCTCTAGGGGAGACATATTGTCCTGGCTGTCGTGAGTTGTTTTCTTATGCTGGCATGTTGGTGTCTGGCCTTGAGATGATTGAAGCTCTGTGCTGAGTTCGAGATTTGTCTTTGTTGAGTGAGTATTTTTTTTTTCTTGGTTTTGATCTCGGTTCTTTTTCTCTGGATTTGCAGGAAGTATGAGGGCTGTGTATTGTCTATTTTCCTGGCCTATTCAGTTGGTGTGTTCACCAGAAATGCCTGCTGTTGTTGGGATGAGTTGGGGAGAAAAGTTGGAGAAGAAGGCATTTGAGGTCTATTGGAGAGGAGATTAGAGAGAAGAGGGGCATTACAGCAGGGTTTCAGTTACATATCTGGGGAAGAGACTGGAGGGATAGGATCCCTGGAGTAGTGGGATGATGTATGTATGGCTCCTGTCTACTAGTTTCCCTAGTAGGGGCAACCCTTGGGTTATCAGTAGATGCCTGCTGGAGTTGTGAACTGGGATATAGTGACTAGTGGGGGAAGGGAAGTTAGGAGGAGATGGTCTGTGAGATCCAAAGGAGGTGTGGTCAGGGGAAGAGTGAAGCCTGAAGTTGGGGTTCTAGTGAAATACTACAGATGAGACTGCAGGATTGGGCTTGGGGGGACAGAAACAGGAAAAGTTTCACAGGTATCTTACCTGGCTTTCTGGCAGGCATGGCCTATCTTCAATATATCTTAATAGAAATAAAAACAAAGCAGTGATTTCTGGTTTTCTAAATTATTTAGCTCTCCATATTATTTAATTTTTGTGTTACTATATTTCTGATTTTCCTACTTTAATTTCATGGTTATATATTCAGAGATGCCTTTTTGAATGCAAAGAATAACAAAGGAAGTTGAAGAAATGTATCATGAGATGTAATATTCAGAGAAATAATTGGAGAATATATTATATTGTCAACATTTAGCCATTATAATCAACTTTAATCATCAGAGCTGCCTTGGAGTCTTTAGTATTTTAACATTAATTTCAAAATAATTTATTCTATTATTACACTGACTTTCACTCTGATGTAAATGAACTTAATAAAATGAAGCTCAAATGTAATGTTAGAGCAGAAACATAATAGAAATTGGAACCCAAATGAGTATACTCGAAAGCAAAGAGGTTTTTTGGCTGGCTTCTGTGGAGGGATTTTCATTTCCTTTAATCCATATCACAGGCTTGACACTTTAGCAAAGGGTAAGATGAAAACTCTAATCTATTGAAATACTTTATGCGTTTCACTGATAGCTTATGTTCAAGTTTATTTGCACTGGAGATTAGTTGTCCTGAACACTGGCACTAAAGGGGTAAACATGCAGCTGGGAGCATACATCCACAAGCACACAGCCTTTGTTCCACAGAGATTTCCCTCACTGCAGCCTCCATTTTCAATTAAACAGAAAATCATTATCTTTGCTTAATCCCAATTTCTGCTAACTATAAGCATTTTAGTACATCATTGCTGTTAAGTATGATCTGCAGAAGAAATATTGTAAAAAATTGAGCATGCCTGTTTAACTCTTGAATCCTAAATAACCGTTTGTTAGTGCTGTAACAATCTAATTGAAAATGATTGAAAATTAAAACTTTGAGTCTGAGGATATATATGGTTCAACATAGTGTCTTTGGACCTTTCTTAGCCTAACTATTATTCCCAACTACAGAAATTTCCAGTAGCTCATAATAAATTATATTCAAAAGCAACATATCAAATAAATAAAATATAATGTTTTGGTATATTAAACTACATGAAAAATAGTGTGAGAACCATTAAGTAATGTATTACCTCATAGAACAAGACACTGTAAATGCATTGTATGATTTTGCTTAGTGATTGAATGAGAAAGGGACTAATATAAAACATGTATCTCACTCAGGTCAATTTTATTCCTTTCACTATTTGACCCAGAATAAAATACTTGTGAGTAGGTTTTGAGAGATAACTCAGTGATTTAGAGGACTAGAAGTTAGTCTATAGTACCCAGGGTTAGTTCCCAGTATCCAAATGTTGATTCACAGAATTCTTAACTTCAGATCCAGAGGACCCGATGTCCTCTTTCTGGATCCTTGGACATGAGGCATGAAGACAAAACTTACACTTATATAAAATATAAATACATTATAAAACGTGCATGTAAATTGATACACACAATCACTCATAATTTGTACAACTATTATAGTAAAGGTCACTGAATGATTTTGTGGGTCACTGTTAGTTTTCTCAAAGTTTGACACAATGAATATTGTCTTTGATTTAGCATCATTGGTCCTGTACTAGGTAACCATTACTTCTGTGTTCAAAGACTAGTAAGGAAGAATCAACTTTGATTCTTGTCTTAGTCCTTCCTTTTGGAAGAGTATTTGTTTACAATGTAAAGATGTCTCTCGATCTTGGAGCTTTCTGATTGATTTAATAAAGAGCTGAAAGGTCAGTAGCTAGTTAGAAAATAGGAGGGACTTCTGGTGAGAGGGAAGACTTTAAGGAGAAGAGTGGTGGGGAAATTCCAGTGAAACCTGGATCAAGCTAGAAATACAGAATGGAGGGGAGGTTAAAAAAAAGCCATGTGGAAAAAAAAAAGCCATGAGGCATAATGTAGATTAATAGAAGCAGATTTAAGTTACAAGAGTTAGTTGGGGACAAACTCAGCTAAAGGTCAAGCTTTCACTTTCACAGTCAATATTAGCTGTACATGTTGTCACAGCAGGGCCTTTTAAAGGAGCCACATCTCTGTACCCTCAGAGCAGTGGGCCTATGTGAGGGACCAAGGTCAACAAGAAGCTAAGCCAATCTGACTCCGTGTTTTTACCTGCCTCACATTGGGCACCTAAAGTAGCAGGTTTTCTTGTTAGACTATATTTGGATCTCTAGCCCACTAATAACAACACGGAAAGTTATTATTGATTATGACAGTGAAAGCTTGACCTTTACAACCTACCTGAGGACCCAGCACTACCACTCTTGGGCCTATACTCAAAATATGCTCAATGATACGATGAGGACACTTGTTCATCTATGTTCATAGCAGCATTATTAGTAATAGCCAGAACCTGGAAACAACCTAGATGCCTCTCAACAGAAGAATGAATAAAGAAAATGTGGCATATTTGCACATTAGATTACTACTCAGTGGCAAAAAAAAAGACATCTTGAAATTTGCATGCAAATGGATAGAAGTAGAAAAAAAATCCTGAGTGAGGTAGCCCAGACCCAGAAAGATGAACATGGTGTGTACTTATGAATGGATACTAGCTGTAAAGCAAAGGCTATTGAGCCTATAGTTCATGATCCTAGAGAAGCTAAGTAAGAAGGTGAACTCTAAGAAAAACATACATAGGGGGCTGGAGAGATGGCTCAGTGGTTAAGAGCATTGCCTGCTCTTCCAAAGGTCCTGAGTTCGATTCTCAGCAACCACATGGTGGCTCACAACCATCTGTAATGAGGTCTGGTGCCCTCTTCTGGCCTTCAGGCATACATGCAGACAGACTATTGTAGACATGATAAATAAATAAAAATCTTTAAAAAAAAAAAAGAAAAACATACATAGATCCACCTGGAAAGGGGAAACAGACAAGATTGCCTCACAAAATTGGGAGCATGGGGGTTGGGAGAATAGAGAGGACAGATGGGAAAAATGAGGGGAGAAGGAGAGAAGGGAGGAGGACCTGAGGGAATGGGATAGTTGAGACGGAGGAAGGACAGAGATGAGAGCAAGGAAAGAGATATTTTAATTAGGGAGCCATTATGGGGTTAGCAAGAAACCTGACACTAGAGAGATTCCCAGGAATTCACAAGGATGAACCCAGCTAAGACCCCAAGCAATAGAGGAGAGGTGCCAGAATTGGTCTTGCCCTGTAGTCAGACTGATGAATATCTTGAATATCACCATAGAACCTTCATCCAGCAACTGATGAAAATAGAGGCAGAGACCTGCACCAGAGCACTTGTCTGCACTTTCTAAATCCAGTTGAAGAGTGGGAGGAGTGAGAATATGAGCAAAGAGATCAAGAATATGATGGGTACACCAACTGAAACAGTTTACCTGAGCTAATGGGAGCTTACCAACTCCAGTCTAGCCCCCTGAATGTGACTGACAGTTGTATGGCTGGGGAAGACTACGGAGCCACTAGCTCTGGCACCAGGATTTATCCCTACTGCTTGTACTGGATTTTTTGGAATCTTTTCTCTTTGGATGGATACCTTGCTCAGCCTAGATATAGTAGGGAGGGCTTTGTACCTTCCGGAAAGCAAAGTGCCTTACCCTCTCTGAGGAGTAGATGGGTGGATGGGGTTGGGGGATTAGGTGGAGGGGGAACTGGGATTGGTATGTGAAATAAAAACAAGATTGTTTGTTTTCTTTTTAAAATAAGTAAGTAAATAAATAAATCAAAAAATAAAAAGAAATGTTCTAAACTAGGAACAGAATACTCTAGAATAATGTCATTGCATCACACTTAAAAAAAAAGAAGTCCCTGCTGAGCAATAGAACACTTGAGCAGCCAGAGTGCTAGGCAAAAACACCTGCTGCATCCAGACACAGCAGCTTCCCAGAGCTGGGACAGTTAGAAGCAGCTGGAATGGTTAGGCTAAGAGGGTGGAACAAACAGTCAGTGTGCTATGTACTAAGCTCGCCACACTACGTAGGGCTTAACAAGATAATATTTGGCTCATGTGGTGAAAAAGATGTTGCATATCAACAAAATGTCAGGTGCAGACTGAGAAATCCTCCAAATAGGTACAGAATGCTCAAAAGTATGCTTAAATGCTAAAGAAAAAAAAAGAAATGGGTATAGAGCCATAGGGGTAAAATAGTTTAAAAATAATAAAGTCATTAAAGAAAAGAACACACACACACACACACACACACACACACACACACGCAGCCTAAAGATGGGAAATATACAAGTGTAAGGATGGGAAATGCTTGGATCCTGTATGTTGCTCTGTTGACTTAAAATTTTTTAAATGTTGAAGAGCAAAGGGCAAACACTCCTGAGAGACACTGAACTGTAGAAAAAAACTGCTAAGTTAAGCCAACCTACATATTTTAAGAATGTCTTAACTGCAGGATTGGGGTCAAGATATATTTTGCATTGAGGGAGAGGCTATGCCTTTTTTCCATAGAAAACAAAAAGCTATGAATTTTTCAAAATTAATAAGGATCAGATTTGATTGATGGAGTCCTCCTGAATTTGGATGAAAACATGAAAGAAAAAGACAAGAAAAGCCATAGGACAGGTGATGTCTTTGCTGATCCCATGACAAGGGAAAAGCTCTGAAACTGGGTGAGACATGATAAATCTTATTGACTACAGAATACTCATGACTTATTATTATATGCCATCCTTTCTTATGGTATTAATAGAAATTTATATTACTTGCAGTTTGGTTATACAGTCCAAACAGACTTGTAAAGTTGACATATGCCATTTATCTGCTGAAACATAAAACAAATAATCTTTAGTTGATTTGTGCTCATCACATATTCCAATCAGTGTTAATGCTGATATGTACGTTACCTTTAAAAGTCTGAGTGTTTTCAGAAAAAAAAAAAAACAAGCAGATACCATTGAAGACAAGTAGCCCATGTGATCCAACCTCTCAGAACACCTCTGTTGCAGTTTCTTCAAAATTCTGCACCAAGAACAACTTCAGAGCTGCTAGCTGAGAGGATAAAGTCTCACAGACTAGTTCAGAGACTGGACAACAAATGGCACAGATAGCTCTCCTAGGACTTGACCATTATCTCAATTTTCTCAGGCTCCTCTACAGATGCTGTCTCTCTCAGACAACAGGAATTAATTTTAAGAATATGAAACCTACATCTCCAGGAGGTTTGGTGGATTGTTTTTGGTCATTCTGTGGATGTTTGTAATTGTTCAGAGAAGGGGGTGGTTGCAAATTATTACTGTTCATATTCATGGAGAAAACTAAGCAAAGAAGATTCAAATCAGATATCTCATTATGAAAAGAAAAAGGATACAGCAATGTTAGGATAAAAGGATAGATTATTGAGCCTACTTTTTTTTTTGGTTTTTCAAGAAAGGGTTTCTCTGTGGCTTTGGAACCTGTCCTGGAACTAGGTCTTGTAGACCAGGCTAGCCTCAAACTCACAGAGATCCGCCTGTCTCTGCCTCCCGAGTGCTTGGATTAAAGGCTACTTTTAAACTGAAAAAGGCAACTACTAATCTCAAATATTTTGTATTGGTGTGGAATTTTGTACATATTGATATGAATTTAAGGTTATTTCTGTTTTAACATGCTGTATCTATGTTTCTACTATTGTTTAAGGTGTTGTACCTATGCAGCTCATTTAACAACGTAAGGTAAATTTCTAGTACTTGAAAGTTATTTATTATTACAAACATTTTAGGGTAATTAAGAAATACAGGCTAGTAGTTAGTCACTTAACAATAAAATTTGTGGGCATGTTAGTATGTTTTCAAGATCAAAGAGAGATATAGCCTAGATAGATAGATGGTCTTCATAAACTTCAGAGACCTACAGAATGTGGCACTTAAGATGCTTTAATAACATAAGGCTTTTCATGATAGTGAGACATGTCTGCTGCTAGCAACACCAATCTACTTCAGAGAAGATGATGGGCATCAAAGAACCTCCACGCAGAGTCTGCATTCTTTTTGACAAAGTTATCCATTAAGAAAAGAAACTGCATTTTCCTTGAATTCTGACAGTATGATGTCCAGATTGGACAAGCAGGAAACAAAAGGTGACCTTCAAACTGCTTAGACACGGTAAGACAGTCCTTCAAAACTCCTGCTTCACAGAAAAGTCTGTCAGATATTCTAAGCAGGTAGACTGAATATGGATGTAGCAATGTTGCAGAAGAACCTTGAGTGACTGTCTAAGCAGTCAGCTGTCTTTGTGATTTATCTAGTTATGGAAGTTGTTTGCTTTGCACTTTCTGTTTACTCAGGTATTATTTTTTTCCTTTTCATGTCTCTGATGAGGGCATAAGACTAGATAGTTATACCATTTTCTTTGTTATCAAATTTTTAAAAAAAACTTTAAAAAGATACATAAAGTTTATATAGTTGAGACACATAAAGGCTTAAGTTGTTTATTTAAAAAGTATTTTAAGGTCTAAAAGGATATTTTCAGCTTAGTAATACAAATTATGTTAGAAAGTGGTTTAATATAAAACTTTGGCTTCAGTAAGATAGGATAGGTAATAGAATATTTTCTCCAATTATGCAAAATACAAGTGGACTGTACATTGTGAAAGTAATTCTTACGTGATCACTGTTTTGTATTGTACATAGTTTTATTATGTTAGAGCTAAAACCCTTTTCTTTTTATTTAGACAGAACAGGGGAAATGTTGCAGAATATTTATTAACACTATAAAGATGTGTCTCTGTTTAAGGCACATTCTGATTGGTTTAATAAAGAGTTGAATGGCTGATAACTATGCAGGAGACAATGTGCAGGACTTCTGGGGAGAAAGGGTACTTTGGGAAGAAGAGTGACTGGGATATGCCAGTGCAGGTTGGCCAAGTCAAACACACAGAACAAAGGACAGTTTTAAAAAAGCTATATTGTAAGCAATAGTTGGGTTAAATAGATTGGTTTAGTTATTTTATACTGCATAGATTAAAGCATCATGGTTTACTAAATAAATACATACTAGTTCTGATAATAAAGTAAAAAATTTCCTGTTCCCTTCTGAGAGATGTAAGGAAGGTGGGTCTGAGAAAAAGAATGTGGGGAAAGAGACTGGGGAGGAGAGGATAGGAAACTCTGCTCAGGCAATAATATATGTGAGAAAAAATTTTAAAAATTAAATAGTTTCTGAATGCAGATTGTTGAAAAACCTTATCTCTGAAATCAGTGTGCTAGATTTCAGTTCCTAAGTGCATGCTCTTCCTAACTAGGGAAACTCTAGTTAGGTTCCATTGGTCTCCAGCAGTTTGTGTTGATGGAGGTAACCATAGTACGTTCCACATGAGATTGTGAAGATTTAATGAAGAATTCACAAGGTACTTAACAGACTGGCAAGGAAATGGACTTATATAAATAGTATTTATTATAATATGTAAGAATAAAATGAGATTAAAAATGAATTGACTTATCTTCTATTATTATAAAACATATCACTGGTCAAAGAAATAAATTTTGCAAATGTACTTTTTTATAAATTTGTATTCCTCATGCCATGTTAATTTCTGCTTTCATATAACTTGTGTATTTTCTAGAATTCTATTTAGCATATTGGATAGATACATTTCATAAGAAATAAATTACTCAAGGAATGAATAAAATATTAGTAACAATATATTAACAAAAATATAGTAAGTATAGTAACAAAAATATTCATAACAAACTAAAAAAGAAATGGATACAACTCTGGTTGTTTAAAAATACTACTTTATTTACTAATTCCTATATAATGAATCATTCTTTTAAAACATTTTGAATTTAAATGGAAGAAGTATCATGAACCTAGAATTTCCAGATGCTAGCTAATTCTGGAAGTAAAAGACAGGTAAAATCCTTCTGTCTTTTTCACTGCACATCTAGACTGACTTTCAACATTAAATAGAAATTGCAGGGCTGGAGAGATGGCTCAGCCATTAAAGGCTACACTCACCACCAAAAAGTATAAGAAATTGCTGCTGAAGCATCCTAGTTTGCAGGAGATGAGAAATGGGGAGGACTATGATATAATGTAATCATGGACTGCCCTCAGTGTCTCTGCTTTGGAAGACTTCCCTCTTTAATCCTGTTCCTGGCTGGGCTGGGTTGAAGTGCACAATCCCACCTCACAGTTAAGCAATAACACACTTTCAGGCCGCTAGAGTCCTTGTAGGACATATTTCAGAATACTATTGGGAAAAGCAGTTTCATGCTTTGGGGACATAATGCTGATAGAATGTGAACTGATGCAGGTCAGCTCCTGAGTGTACATGTATGTGTAGTCACGGGAGTCAGTAGTGGGAACAAGAGATTGAAGGTAAGGGAGGAACTTGATGACTTCTTTTGAAAGCTAGGGAGGAAGTTTGCTTGAACTCACTTCTATTCCTCCCCCTATTGCGTCCCAATAACAGGAGCTGATGTATTTCATCTCTAATTCATATGAATTTTTATAGTGTTTCTACAGGAAGTACCCTGACTAATTTATTTAGGGGAGAATTTGAGAAAACTTAGATGTTAATTATTTCCTAGTGTTTAAGAAAAAGGAGGAAAACCAAACCATGATCTAGGATTAAGATATTTTCTACAGTTAGTAATTAACATGTTAATAAATTACTCATTGAATAAGTATATTCTAAGCATTTGGGGTAACTGTTTAGGACAGACACAAGCATATAACAAATAGATTCTTGCCCTTGAGACAACAGTCAATGGACAAGACTAAGATGAAACTGCCTCTTGGTGTTGCCACCAGGAATTTCCTACCAGCATGGGACTTTGTGCACTCAAACTGTAACCTTTCCTTCTTTAAATTGCTTGCTAGGTATTTTATTACATAAGAGATATAAATAATACAAGGAACATAAGGAGCATCAAAGGTGAAACAACAATTGACAGGTAAAGACAGGATTTTGTGTTTTTTTATATTTTATGATAGGAGAATATATTATATATGTATATATAATATGATATATATGTATATATAATATATATAATCTCTTCTTATTCTCTAATGAGAATAAAATAATGGATAGAGCAACTGATGTACAAGAGACAAAGAAGAATTGTAATAAAAGGAGTGACTTTCCAGGTAAGAACCTGGAAAATTAACTGATTGTATGGGATGTATGGAAGTAAGAATAGGCTTCAGTAGAGACTGAAGTATTCTCTGAGAATTAGACAGCAAGAATAACAATTGAAAGAGCATGTGGGAGGATATACTGGCAGTTAGGAGACAGACAAATAAAAACAGTTCTCTCTGAAAGACAGAATATACATATATATATATGTCACTCTATAAAAGGCAAATATAATATATATATTTACCATATATATTTTTATATATATATATATATCCAATATTTGTACTATAATAACTGAGTTAAGATGCATAGCTGTGATTTAAAGATGCCTTGAGTCAGGTTCATATATATTGAAACTGCATATCATTTAAGGAACCCAAGAACAGAGTAGAAAATAGTGGATTAAGGTAGATAGCTCTAAATTTATCAGCTAAGTACCTGGAGTGAGAAAGGAACAAAGATATGTACACAAGTAATAATGAATTTTTTTCTCAGAATGGGGAGAAAATAGTGAAGGAAAGCTACACATGTAAGATTAGTGACTTGAGGGGAACCAGAAGGTGAAAGCCAGTTGTGAGTCTGTTTGAGACAGTGAGAGAGAGAAGGAGAGAGACAGAGACAGACAGACAGAGAGATAGAGACAGACAGATAGGGGCACAGAGATAGAGACAGGATAGTTGGACAGAGCAGCATACTCCTGTAATATACAAAGTATAAAGGGTGAGCCTGGAAGCCTGTGAATTTTAGGCCAGCCTATAATACTCATCATGACTGTGTGAGTCAATGGGGATTGAGAGGCAGAGAAAGATTTTGGGCTTGTTAAGAGTACTCAATTTAACACATGTGTCTGAAATAATATTGGGGTATTGGTATTAACACTTGTAAATTCTCATACATTTGACCATTAACGTGAGAGGGATGGATTAGGTAGGAGGTATTTTCCTTTTTTTATTGATTTTTATTGAGCTCTACATTTTTCTCTGCTCCTTTCCCTGCCTCTCCCCACCCTTCAACCCTCTCCCAAGGTCCCTATGCTCCCAATTTACTCATAAGATCTTGTCTTTTTCTACTACCCATGTAGATTAGATCTATGTATGTCTCTCTTAGCATTCTCATTGTTGTCTACGTTCTCTGGGATTGTGATTTTTGGTCTGGTTTTCTTTGCTTTATGTTTTAAAGCCACTTATGAATGAGTACATGTGATAATTGTCTTTCTGTGTCTGGGTTACCTCACTCAAAATGATGTTTTCTAGCTCCATCCATTTGCCTGCAAAATCAAGATGTCATTACTGTTTTCTGCTGTGTAGTACTCCATTGTGGAAGTGTATCATATTTTCACCACAGGAAAGGTCACTAAAGAAGTGATGGATAAAAATTCTGGCATCACTGTTTTGTATTAAAAGTCCAAAGAATTAAAATTGAAGTTATGCAGGCCAGGAATGATAATGAACTGAAAATCATTGATATTGGGAAGGACGTGGGGATTATGGTAGAAGATGACGAGCACTTTCAAAGAACCTCAAGCCTTTGCTCCATCTGATAGGAATGCTCTAACAGAGGACAATGCATCTATGAACAGATAGAAGTAAACCTACCTGGCAACATTGCATGTGAGTCTTTCTGTCCCTGTGGACTCTGGAATTATAATTATAATTTAGGGAATTTTTCAAGATGATAAATGTTTCCAGAAACGGATATTTTAAATTTGATTTAAACATTACATAACATATATAGATAGCAAAACATTATGTAACAGTGCATTGAAGTGTGTGGTTCTTCACCCATTAGAAGATAAAGTTAAAATAAAAAAATGCAGGAAATTTTATTATATGTGAATGACTGAGAAGCACATATCATGAAGATGAGCTCCTTGTCTTGAAGTTAAGGACCCTGTAAAGTTGTAGGGAATATGTGACACTGTGTCAGTTTTAAAGACTGAATTGTTTTGTACACTGATATGGAACAATGGATACAAAGACAGCCCGTAGTCATCCACTAGGAGTTCTTTTGTTTCTCTTATTTTCCAGTTTGACAGAGTGCTGCAGGGAGTCTTTGAAACCTAATGTAACTCATCAGTAACTGATGTCACAGAATGGTTGGGGATATGGATTTGTTGGTCCAATTAGCTAATTTAGATGACATAATTTATAGCATAAATAAATAATAGTCATGAAACAGATGTGTGCTCAACTGAAACTCCATTTTCCTGACATGTTAATTTACTTTATGAGCTCCCATTTTTATTTGGCAGTGAAAACTCTAATTTCAACATCTTTGGGTAAAGTCAGATTTGGCAATATTCCTGTTTATTATCAAATTAAATTATATTTCATATCCATGTGCTGCCCAGGTCTAAACCACACCACTGTGATACTTGTTTTTCTTCTAAATTCCCTAACATTTAAGTAGAAGGAAAAAAGTTTGAAGGGGGTTGACTTTACTATGAGTGTGATATTGACTCTAAGGGAACAATAGCAGAAGGACAGTTACAGACAAGATAAATAGGTATGGCTATTAAGATGCTGGGAGGTTGGATAGTAGAGGAAGGTCAACACAGAAAAGCTCATGTATTGACACATGTGCTTCAGGACAAAAGTAGCCGAGACAAAGTGCGCATCTAGCTCAGCTACACACTGAGGAGCTCCTGTAACATCTTGGCTTATAAACAGCCTTACAGTGTTGTGAACCTTTGCTCCCTCCTTGCTCAAGGAAGAACTCTATTTTTGCAGACTCTGCTATTTCTATGCTTGAAGGTCATTCAGGAAGTTGTCCAACTAGCTCATTTTCCCTATACTTTGACAATTTCTGTGCCTCATTTTAAGTCCCAGCAATAGAACTAAAAGTAGAAAAATAAGAAAAAGGAAGTGGATATTATAAAAGTGAACGTGGTTACAGTCAGATGCCAAGGTTTTCTACTGTCTGATTAAGTTATTCAGTTTTTACTGTGAGACAATGCTTTTGTACAGTGTAAAGATTTGTTGCTTATATTGGTTTAATAAGACACTGATTGGCCAGTAGCCAGGCAGAAAATATAGGCAAGGCAACCAGATTAAGATTTCTAGGAAGAGGAAAGGCAGAGACATAGTCACCAGTCAGATGTAGATTAAGCAAGATGAGAATGCCTCACTGAGAAAAGTTACCAAGCCATGTGGCTAAACATAGACAAGAATTACGGGTTAATTAAATTAAACCCTTAAAGAAGCTACAGGGTTGTTTAGCACAAGCTAATGGTGTAAGCATTTCAATCTACACCCGTTATTTTGACATTCAAATTAAGCTTCAGGTAGCCTAAGAAAATGTTTGCTTTATGTAACCTTTGTAAAAAGGTTTAAACATTATGAAGAGGCTAGTCTTAGGGCAATAGATGATGTAGAAGACATCATCAGGTTCAGCTGTACCCAAAGGTCATTGTCATCATATCTCCCTGCAAATCATAGGACATACATCCTCAATAGATTATGTCAGTAGATTCTTCCCTATTGCATTCCCCCCAATTTCTCATGTGTTCTGTTGAATGGTGACATAAACATTTAAAATTATTTTGATAGAAATTATGGCTAGATCTCTAAACATCATCTCCTAATTTTAACTTGTCAGTATGAGTGACACTTGGACAAACTGTCAACAAATCAGTACTTAGAGGAACCATGAGTGTCCAAATAAGGATAGAACATCTTATCTTTTTCCATGTTTGAGGAGTGAGGATAATGAAAGCCTGTGGGGATGTTCTAATTAACACTGACATGGAGTCAAGATGATTGGGAGACTGGGTTCTAGCAAACATATTGAATGATAGGAAAATTTGCAGTTTCTTACTCTGTCTGATTTATGGGAGATGTTCTGCTCATAAACCAGTAAACTTTGATTTAACACAATTTTCAGGAATAAACTTTAAGAGGTTTTGTATTATTTAATACATGTGTGACCTGATAAATTCCTAAAAGGATGTGGTAAGAAACTGCTGTTTAAGGGTGGAAATGTGTACGTTACTGAATTACAGTCCCAGTATTAACTGAAGCAACAGGGAAAGTATTTACTGAGTTTCACACCCGGGCCACTGACATTATCTCTAAAAGTAAAAAGCAGGCTCTTTATGACTATAAGGGTGTGCATTTGATGGAGAGTTCTGCATCACAAAGATTGCATAGCTTCTGGTGACTATAACTATGAAATCCATGAATTAATCCACTCTGATTCTTTAGCAAAGTCTCTCGTGGTAATGTATTTTAGCCAAAAAGTCATAGCTAAGTGTTAGGGGAGGCTGATTATTTGTTCCTCAACCGCCCTAACTCAAAATAATTACAGAAAAACTATATTATTTAAAACACTGCTTGGCCAATAGCTTAAGCATATTTCTCGCTATCTCTTCTATCTTAAATTAACCCACTTCTATTAATCTGTGTATCACCACATGGCTGTGGCTTACTGGTAAGGTTCTGGCATACCTGTCTCTGGAGGAGGCTACATGCCTTCTCACTGACTCTGCCTACTCTCTCTACATATCCATGTTTGGATTTCCTGCCTGGCTTTACGCCACTAAGTCATAAGGCCAAAAGCAGCTTTATTCATTAACCAATAAAAGTAACACATAAACAGAATAACTTGCCACACCATTTCCACTTTTCTGTTTAAATAAAAGAAAGGTTTTAACTTTAACATAGTAAAATTACATATAACAAAACAGGTATCAAGCAAGAATTATAGTTATAATATCTATATCTTCTTTATTTTTTATCATAACTAAGAAAAACTAAAACTATAACTATCTATTCTTCAACTCCATCAAAGACCCCAGAAGGATATACTATTACCTAAGTTAACAAGAAGTGCATTTTAAGCATTGTCCACACATCTAGAATTAAAAGAAACATCTCGCTGCCTGGCCAGCCACCAAAAGTTTTTCTGTATCATTGGAGCATCTAATCTTCAGCCCACAGGCCCATAGTATCTGGCAGACTTTTCCATGAAGAAAGAAATTTGAAGATCTGTTCTGCCTTGTAATAGCAAAGTCCATTAGTTACTTTCTTCTGTGTCCTAGAGAATGACTGGGAGACTCTTTTTTTTTTCCATACATTGTTTTGTTTTATTTTTTCCATTCAAGAACATAATTAAAGATAAAAAAATTTTTTTTTCCTTTCTTCCCCTTCTCCCGGTCCCCTCCCACTACCCCCCACCCCTCCTCCCTCCCCCTTCTTCCTTGAAAGAGGGCATGGTGCCCTGCCCTGTTGGAAGTCCAAGGCCCACCCCCATC